>JAVCKT010028633.1:0-12218 GCA_032273925.1 Rhynchotus rufescens
TCCTCCTTGGACATGGGTTCCCTCACACCTCCTGCCAGTCCCTTCATGCCTTGCCAGGGCTCTGCAGCCAGTTGTGCCAGTCCCCTTGCAGCTCAGGGAATGTTTGTTCTTTCCATGCTCATTCTTGGAGCCTTCTGTACTGCAATGAATATGGTTTTGATTTAAGACCTAATTTCAGCAGGATCGTTCACAAGATTAAAATTATCATATGCTAAATTGTCTACAGCATCTACACTCCTGGAGTGGTTTTGCACGGTACACAGGAGTTGCAGGCTCACTCTGAAGAATACAGGGATGACATAGGACAAAAGTCTGTGTCACTGTATATCTTGTCTCTGACTGGGGCTAAAAGCCTAATTCTAGGAGGAGCATAGCAGCAGGCAAAGCATATGATACTTCTGAATATTCTACCAGTCTTGAAATTTTAGCAGTTCAGGGGCGTTTTTCAGTGGAGTATGACTACTATGAATGCACTAAATGTCAGTGGTTTTCCAATCCATGAATTTGTCTAGTTTGCTCTATATTTATGCTTTTAGTAACTACACCATAGCGGAGCAATGTGTTCCACAGCTCAGCTCGGATAGATGTCTTCTGTATCTGCTCCACATTACTGATGACCATCACATTTCCTATAGTATAAATGTATTTGAGGTTGTGTACTAGCTTTTAGAACTCATATAAACATATTATATACAATATAATGTAATTATATTACACATATTTATTTATTTTAAACTAAATAGCCATATGGAAAGAATAAAGTCAGTTATTTACCAGATATATGATGCCCACTTTGGACTATAATGGAATCATGGACCATGACCAGCTTTGTGAGGTCCTTCCATACATCTGCCTTGAATCACAAACTTACAGTGCTTTAGACCTCTCATTTTACCATATTAACTGTTTTCCCGTTGAAGGTTTTGAGAAGTTTTTCACTGGATTTCATGTTATCAATACTGAGCCATATATGAACAGCTCAAGGTCACACAGCTATAATGTATCAGACCAGGAAATGAACCTTTATCTTCTGACTCCTATTGTATTTCTTTAACCTAAAGGTGAGCATTTCCCATATTTTCCCTTAAAAGATATTTTGACTATAGTGTATTAACTTTCTACAATGCTAAATTAATAATTCCTCCTGCAGTATGTCTTGGTTACATTCCTCATACATTTTTGAACTAGGAGGAAAAATAACATGCAGTATCTTCCAGCTAAGTAAGTTCTCTGCTGAAAAATTAATGGAGCAATTTTATACTTCCTATTGATCAGGCCCTCCACATGGGCTCATAAACAGAAATCTAGCCCTCCTTGGAGGAATCCAAATCCACAATCTCATTCCATGCTTGCCTACATTTTTTGAATAACTTTAGATTTGTTGATAGCAAAATGAGAACTTCTCTCAGGTCTAGGGGTGTGTTGAACATAGTCTGAGACCCATCTGATAGTTTGCAGGTGACCAAGACTATTGGTCTCAGTCAGATGCCCTGGAAAACATGGAAAGAAATATGACTGTGTCCATGGTCTTCTATTCATTCTATGGTAATGATGAAGAGGTTTGAGCAGATGAGTTGTGATAAGTATGCTTAAGTATTTCAAATACACTTTCAAAATGCATCCCTCACCCCCTGCCAATATTTCCCCAAACACCCTCAGCCTCATAGAACCTCTTTGCTCATATTTTTTTTTTCAATTATTCTATATGGAGTACCATGAGGGACATCCATCCAGAAATATGAAAGCCTTCTAAGGGCAGTGAAATTATTTACTAATGGTCTATTTCCATGCTACCAAAGAGACCAGATACTATGGTGAAAGCAGAGCAGCTCAGAAACAGCCAAGCAGTAATCCCTGTTATGCTGCTCATCTCTAGCCATTCCCCAAAGTCATTTTACGATCCCATTTTCAGGAAACGAATCTGTACAAGATAGGGGCTGGAGATGGGAAAAACAACATAAGCTGCTATTTATGTACTCTGACCTTAGAGATGATATCAGACTGACTGCTGCTCTCTGTAGAATGAAGCAAACAGCCCCTGACATTGGGGATTTATTCCTGTACCGGTGTCCTTTGGTTCCTAGCCATAGCTGTGGAATTGCTGCTGTTTGCTGACAGGCAGGAGTGTGACTATCACCTCAGACAAATCAAGAAAATATGTTAGGGAGTCGTTTTAATTAAAAGAGAAAAGCAAAAGGGAATTATGAGTTTCAGTGAGTAACACTGCTTGCTAATTATCTAACTTAATGTGGGAGATCTAGGCTGCCACATTTAGTGCTTGAGAGAGATGAGACACAGTATTTACATCATTAGCAAAAGCAGTTCCCAGGTTTGGGCTGTTGCAGGACTGACAGCACACGTCTGGCACTGCTTCTCTTTGTGGCTGCCCTTGCCTTTTGTACCGTTTCGGTGGAAAGCAAAGTGCAGAGCAAGTGAGAATATTTGTCCTGTTGTGTTCAGTGAAGAGCAATATACATACTTTCTATATATAGTGTGCAATAAATTAATGCAGAAAAACCTTTGCAGGTTTCATTTTTTTAATCTCGACATGTGCTAAAGAAACACAGAATGTTAAAATATCATGGTTTCAATAATGATAAGGTTCAGAAACGATAGTGATCTTGATTTCTAGCAGGAATTAGCAAAATGCATGTGAAATGTGAAAAACTATCTGAGTTTGGTGTTTTGCAAATGAATTTTGTAGTGTTGTTGCCATAAACCTGGATGTCTAAAGAAAAAAGTATTATGTGTGACTGGATGACAGAGCAGACTGACACGTTGAAGGTGTGATGCAATTTCATAGCACCAAGTGTAGCTACATGTATTTAAGGATGAATAACAAGTATGGCTGCAACAATTTCTGCTGTGGATTCCCAAGCTAAAAACTTGGTGGAAGACAAGTCGAGTGAATTGATGCAATGGTCTATGGCCTTTGCCTGATGACCTTGGAAAATTAATTGCAGTCCAAGGCTGGATCGTTAAGGCTGTGGTTAGAGCCTGCCTGGCGACTGGGAAGCATCCAGGTCACCCACATGGGGTCTCATGTGCTCATGGTGCAAGAGCACCATGTTTCAAGAACAGTGGGATGTCTGCCAGTGGATAAATAAGTGGAAAATGTTGTATGAGAGATATTTATGTTTCCCCGCCAGCCTGACAGAGTCAGCTTGCTCTAAAAATGGCTGTTTTTTAGTGCTTTTTACAGCTATTTTTAGTGGGATTGGCCATCCTGCTGAAGAGCTGCATGAAGGAAGACTCAAAGCTCCATTGTCTTTTGTAGAGGAGCCAAAAATGGTGCTATCTGGGGTCATAATCCACTCTGCTTTTCCATGAAGTCTGTAGGAATCCACAGGCTCCCTGCCTTCAGTAGTAGCCAGAAGAAATTCTAAGCTTCATGTTAAATCATGTTATATCAGGAGGCAGCCCCTGCTTCCATAGGCTACCTTGCAAGTCAGCAGTGCCAAATCTAAAGCATTTTGAATTTGCTTCCTCATCCTCACAAAATAACTTTGAGACAGTTTAGACACCAGTCCACCAGACAGAGAAGATTGTTGTTGTATAGGATTGAAAAAAAGGAAAGGTGCTTTAAATCATTATTTTTTTTCCAGAACATTTAAACCAAAATTAGCTAGTAAAATATCACTAACCAATAACTGTGACACAGTGATTACAACTGTTGTTAATTTTCAGCAAACATAAACACTGGATCCTATAAAACCTTTATTATTAATAATTACATTTGGATTTATTGTATTAGGTATAGCTGTGCAATCTTAAACAGTTGGCAGAACAAATCCTCTTGATTCCCTGCTTGAAAAAGTCTTCTTGACTGTTGGTGAAGCCTTGATGATAATAATACAGGTTATTATAGCATTTTCACTTTGTTTCTTTTTCAGCAGTCTCAGTCCATATCTCCAGACATTCATAAAATGATTTTGCTTCTTAAAAACACAAAAGCTGTCTGAAGCGAGAACGTTTCTATCATCTGTGTTTCTTCTACCCTTTGAACAATTTTCATGCTGCTCCATACAAACTCACTCTGACCGCATTTTTTTAGGCTTTTCTCTGCTAGTTTTGTCCTAGCTATATATCATCTTAATGGTTTGTGATCTCAGTTCAGTGGACTTCAGTATTGTCTTGATTCTATTTCCAAGACTTGAATTCTCATCTGAAGCTTTTCCTCTGGTCTGAGTATTCCAAATGTCTTTTTCTCTAATCCCCATTATGTGCTGCTTGGGGATCCCACAAGCCAACTGGAACTGGCGCCTTGGCTTTGTTATTGTTGCACAAAGGACATTGGGGCAGGTTCACACACACAGAGATTTATTAGCAGGCTCTATAGCTGATGACATACATTGACTGTAATTGGGAAAGTTACTTTGGGGGAAGAATAGGAAAAAAAGAAGATAGAGGAGGAGAAAGGAGAAGAGAAAGACTTTCTGCAAAACCTTTCTGCAGCTTCTGCAAGGTCTTCTGCAAAGATTTTCTGCTGTTGCAGAATTGATGGAAGTCTCCAGGCAATATCCTCCCCAGGTGTCCTCGACAGTGCAGTATGGTCCCCTGGTGATACTTTTCCTGTGGTCACAATACACTTTTCAACAGGACTTACTCAACCCCTATCCTGTTTTTCACACTTCTGATATTACTAGCACTGATGGGGGCATGTTTTTAGGAGGAGAATGTACTGCATGCTGTTGGCTGCTAAGCTCTCTGTGCATTTATGTTATTGACTCTCCTAAAGCAACACAAAAGCTACCAAACAGGAAAGTGGGAAAGAAGGCATGATCCCCATGCCAGTGGCAAAAATGCGAATCTGTCATAATCTCACCCTCAGGGTTTATAGGTGAAATGTCATGTAAATAATTGCAGGAGAGCAGCAGACAGAGAACAGCTAAGGAAAATTACTGCTCTGGAGGCTCTGGAAATTGCTGCCTTGACAGGTGAGAGTCTTCACAGTGCAGTGCCGACTGCAGCAGTCACTCAGCAATGCTGAAGGCTAAGGCAGCTCGGGCACTGTGCAACATTTTCAGGTCCAAAAGTTTCCCTCACTTCTTTTTTTTTGCAAAATATATGAAACTACATTTCAATTTACATTCTTTCTAGGGTAATTATTTCTAGGTATTTAAAATTTCTTTAAAGCACTCTGATACTCTGCCTTGCTTTTTGTCATTTAACTACAGAGCATTAAACAAATCTTGAGCCTTCGACTAGACATATTAAAGAACAGTTTCTGGAGAGGATGGAAAATGCTAGTTATTTTCTGTTCCTGATCTCTGAAATGTTTACCAAGAGATAAATGAACAAGCAGGAAGAGAGCTTTTATTCCCTTCTACTGGCATGAGCAGAGTCTTACAGATCCCATTCAAATCAGAATGATTGATTTTCTAATCAGCCAAGTCAGGAGGTAGCCTGCCTTTATGATTCCTATTTTTAAATATTCTGCTTGTGGTCCTAGAAGGGAACTGCTTTTTTGTTTTTGTTTTTGTTCTTTTTTTCATAAATTACTTCGAAGTAATTGTTGATGTCTCTAAAAAAAAAAGAGAAATCTATATGTGAATGTTCTGTGAGGGAAAAGAATTCTATGTTATTTCTGTTTTGTCTTTTAACACTCATCTGTTGACAACAAGTTCTGCTTGTAAAGACAAGGTCTTTCCCTTGCCACTCTGTGAAGACACTTATATCTCCTCTTTTCACTACTCCTACTTCCTAGGTTTGTGGAGAGGTAATTTCTTTCTGAGAATCCTGTATCTGCCTGTTACAAATTTTGGCCATTTGGAGACTGTTTTGCCTCACTCAGCAGCGGATTAGTTGGCAGACCCTTGTTTACATCTCAAGGTGACAATGGAAATAAAACAGCAAGTGTGGCATGTGTGGTGGGGTTTGAGAGTCTTTAAATAAGATTTTAGGACTACTGTAACTCTGGAGCACCACCTTGCTTGAACCAATACTGAGGATAAGAAAGAGACAATACCTGAGGAAGCAGCAATAAGGTTAAATGCTGAGATCTTTGGGAACCATCTGTGTATCTAATCCATAGGGCAAAGAGCTTTGGTGGGAGCACATAGAGACCTGTGTGGGACTCTCCAGAAATAATCCAGAAAGCAGACAGACAAGACATTGGGTCTCATGAACCTGAACATACGCAAACGATGATCAGACATGATGTAAAGTGTAAGCTGTGTTGGGAAGTACAATTTGACCTTTCCCTGGGAGGAAGGCAGAGAGCACCTTGAGCAGAGGAAACTCTTTCACTATCTGGTTGAATTCTGGCTTAGAGGGAGGATGGTTGAGAAAACAGCTGGAAAGGACAGGAGCAAGAAGGGAAAGGCAGAAACTTGATTCCAGGTAGCAATACAAGTATTGGTCATGACTGTCTCTTGAGGAGTAATATGTATTTGGTCATGAATGTCCTTAGAGGGTGGCGGGTCTGGTAATACAAGGAAACCACATGTCATGCAAAAACATTCTTTCCACTGACTCATAGCCACTTAGACTGTGAAAAGTTAGTTGCTGTGGTACACTGGATAACAAGATATATTACTAACAATGCAGATGTGTGCTTGAATGACATTTTGTGCCACTGGGCAGAAAGAGGAAGCTGGCTTGAGTCAAGAGAATGAAGAGGACGTGCTAAAATGTGTGACAATTACATAAAGCTCCATTGTGTCTAGTATCATTGATACAAGTGACTGATAAGTGTCTGGCCCCAAGGCTTGCTTTGGCCCTTGGGACTAAAAAATAGGTGTGTTGTTCTTAGGCTTGGAAGGCATTGCTTGCCCTTGCTGTATGGAACCATGAATATAGCCTTGTTCAGTCTGAGAGTATTGGCTGGGTTAAATACAAAGGCAGCACAGTGAAATCCAGAAGCCTGTGATATATATGTAATATGACAGGACATTACCTCCCACTTTAGGAGGACATTAATAGTCCCTGTGGTCCTATCTTCTATGAAAACAATGTGACATTCTAGTAGTCCTAACAGTCATCAAAACATCTTACTTACCATACAGCAAGCAAAATGTTGTCTTTTTAGATATTGTTTGGAGTTTATTTGAAAATTCTACCTGGGAGATCAGATAAATACAGGAACCACCCAGCAATAGTCAAGATTTCAGCTGATGTAAACTACTTAAGTAATGGAAAATGCAGAGGATCCAATTTAGCGGGAGAGCTTAATTGGGTAAGTTTTGCATCAGGTTTTGGTTGAGATAACTTTATGGGACATAAAGACATTATAGAGCTTCAGGACGATAGCTACAGAGCTGAAAAATAGAAGTGATATAGCAAGAAATGCAATCATAATTGTTTTCAAAATTTTTCAAATCTCTTTTAATTAAAAACAAAAACAAAAACAACAACAACAACAAAAAAACAGATCATGACACTTGTTTTCATTACCTTCATGAATGGATTAAAAATTCATGAAAGTGAGGAACTAATAACAATGCCAGCTTTGGGGAAATATTTAGGTAGATGTAGTACAGTGTAGCCCTTGTGATGCACCTGAAGGAAAGCCAACAGCACTCATGTTGCAACTTGCTTTCTAAGCAGCACCTGGCAATAGCAGATTATGCTTCTCTTTTTTTTTATTTTTTTTTTTTTTTTGTCTAAAATGAAACCTCTAAAATGAGTTCACATTCATCCAAACTATGAAAAAGTTACACAAAGAAAATGAAGAGATGGAGAGATCCCTGCCCTGGAGAGTTTGTGATCTGCTATTGCTGTTGTGTTTTCTATAGGATACAGAAGGCTGCACATGACCCTCTTAAACCTTCAGCTTTTCTATTCTATGCAGCTTGCACTGTTGATATTGGTGAATTTAAACTGACATAATTAAATAATCTTAAAAACATTGTGGACCTCTTATTTTGGTAGCGATGCCTTTTTTGGGCTGAAGATAGTAGGTAGGTAAATATACAGATTCAGGTCAGGCAGTGTAACAAAATATTCCTCCTGGATGCTCATTTTTTCATCCTGCTGGAGGTTATTGAGCTGCTAGATATGTTATCATCAATTACAAATTCAGATTTATGCCGTTGGCTTCAACAGAGCCCTAAGTGTTGGGCTGCCTGTCAAAACTGAGGTTCATTTAATGGAAATATGAGTTCTAAGCAATCAGTGCTATAATAATGCAAATGATTAACCTATCTGAAAGTGGTTCTTTTGGCCCTTCTTTTGTGATCAAGGTTTCTGAGGTTCCATCTTTTTTTTCCTAGTGCTTTCCTGGTTTTCTTTAGACAATGCCTAAGATTTCCGCTTATACTTCTTCAGTTATAACCTTTATCCCTAGCTGGATGTATGCATCAGACCTCCTTAGCTGTGGATTTGCTGATCTATGTATCTCATTTTGGAGGGTGTTAAATGTATATATGGAGCCCTGAGTGTGGATCTACTTTGAAGTGGGTTGGCTCAGACCTTCTCCTGTAATGAGCTCCTCCCAAAAGTGTGAAAAATTTCTGGATGAAAAAAGAGGCAGATTTTATTAGAGTGAAAACTAGAAAGTTAACTTTTGGCATACATAAAACTGAAAGCAACTAGGTCAGAATAAGAATAAAAATAAAAATGATTTATAAGCAGCTTTTTTTCTGCTCCTGTGTCCTTGTAGGCACATTCCTGTTCTTGCAATTCTTGGCTTGCTTGCAATTAACTCTGTGACTTTCTCAGCTGTAGCAAAGCTTTCCTGGTCCATTGTGTTCCCTGGGAAATTTTCCCTGTCCCCGCCGAGACCTTTCTGAGTTCCTAAAGACTCTCAGTGTCTCCTCAGGAGGCACAAACTCTCAGCTTTCTGCTACCCGTGACTCCCTTCTCTGTCACCTCCTGTAGCCTCAAGGACAAACCTAATAGCTTTGCCAAGGATGACACAATCTCCCCCTTCTTGAACAAGGTTGTACCTCACTCCATCACTCTTCAAAGGAGAGTGACAAATAGCTGAGAACTCAGGAATAAAATAAATACCATCTGTTATGTGTAGCTTAGCATAAACAGTGGCAATCTAAATGTGAAACTCAAGTAACAGGAAAAAAGCCTGTTACTCAATACCAGATTTCACATTCTAAGAGACAAAGGAAGTCAGTTCTTCCTTTTATATATATATATATATTTTATATATATGCAGTTATTTGCATGCTTTTTCAGACTCAGAAGCTGAACAGCTAAGGCAGGCATTTATATCAGTAAGAGCAACGTTTGGACCTTGGGATCTGCAAAGTGACACAAGAATGTGCTTCCTAATTTAGTATAGGCAAAATCAGTCAAGAAAGCTCCAATCAAAGATTTAGACTGTCCAAGCTGATCAGGGTGAGTTTGCCTGACAAGAATTAAGTGATAGTTGCACTGTCAGATGGGGCAATAATTTCTTACAAAGGATGGTCAGCTTTTCTAGATCTAAATGTGAAAAGGCAAAGGTCTGTGTGCCCTAAAAATACTTGTTTTGTTCAGTCTTACATTTGGTGGAGCAGCTGAACTTTATGTTGCAGGTGAATTTTGAGATTCAGCAAGAAAGCAAGGTTGGCATTAGATATGCCAGTGGGAAAATGTCTGTGCTTAAATACAGATTTCATGGGGTTATTTTTCATACATGTCATGGGTTAAAGGTATTGGACTACCTAGCAGATCTAGGAAGGAAACTTCCAGCATTATTAAAACTTTCCTTCTGCAATCTAGTGTCAGTGCCCTGCCAGCTCTCCTGTCCCTGGGGGCCCTGGCTGTCTTTGCATTGTCACTGCTGCTGGGGCTGTCAGGAGAGCTGTGAGTGACTCCATATCTGCCCAATGTGCTTGGGCCCTGAAAGATGATGCCATGCACCAAGAGCAGGCCATGGCCTCTGGTATCCTCTCCTACCTGCTTGTCAATCACCTTGGGAAAACATGTGTCATCTAGGGGATGAGACTGAGCCTATAGTTTAAAACACCTTTTTTTTTTTTTTTTTTGGTGTATATGACTACATATGAACTGTATCTCTGCACTTCCATTGCAGTCAGTGGAAATCTCCAGTGGGAGAGGGAGAACTGAGACAATCAGGTGAGAGGAGCTGAAACAACCAGCTCCCATTTGGTCACCATCATTTAGACACCTGCTTTTAGGTATCTACTTCCTGAAGCTTTATCATGTGATGGGAACTAGATTCAGTCACCTGCAGAAAGGCAATTTCTGAGATTTCGTGTTCTGTGAGACATCTACATGATATTAACAGATACAACACAGGCCTTTGGAGTGGCCCATGTGCTGGATAGGCAGACAGAACACTATGTGGCATCTCAGATGGCAATAGATACCTTTATTCAGGCAAAATTGATTCCCTAATCAGCACTGTCGCTGGGATCTAGAGAGCCAGTTTGTTCGTCATCAAACAAACTTCTCTCTTGATTTCTTTGACAATATTAAATTGATTCTATTGACTGGAAAAGACATTTGATACACCTATTTGAATACCTGTACAGAGACACCTATGTTTAATCTGTGAGTTGGATCCCACTCTTGGTTTCTTTAACTGTATGACAATGCCAGAGCATTTATAAATCTTGAGCCTGGTCTGAGATTAAAAAAAAACAACAACAATCAAGCTACTATTTCATCCAAAATGCCTTAAAAATAGCAAGATTTCTTTCACAGTGAGTGGTCAAAACACCTTGTGTTTTTTAAATATCAGGTGTTAGTTTCATAGACGTGTGATCTCTTGTATATATTTATATATATATATATGACTGGACACTTCAGAAAAAAACATATCAGATTTATGATGACTTTGTGGAGCTGAAACCGTAGCTATGCACAAATGTCACTTGCAATTGCTTTATTTGTGAAATAAAGTTTTGATCAAGGTGTCAAATATAAGTACAGGCTTCCTCTAGATCTTTAGCAAAAAAAAAAAAAACTTTCAAAAGTAATGATGTCTCTCCTTTAAATTCCAGCAATCCTAAAATAGTGTGCAGTTATTTATCAAGGTAATATGAGATAGCTGTATCGGCAACCTCAGATACGTCAATGCTACATTTGGTTTGCACAAACTCGCTTTTTGTAAAATATTTGCTCTTATTTCCTTGTTTGGACAACACCAAAGAGATGTGTACCTGCCTTTCAGTAAGTGTATGCGATTCCATTAACATTAATGGAAGCTGGAATGTGCACCAAGAGAAGACTACACCATAGACATTCATATCCCATCTCTGCCAGAAAATTACACTGTGTTTATCTAGGATTACAGCATTTTCAACCTGGACTTTTCTGTAAGATCTGTATAAAGCAGTAACTAATCAGTGCCTTTTTTTTTTTTCTCAGAGATATTTTTATAATAATTTTCTTGCTTTGCCAATAAATATTTTATCATGGAAGATCAGCAGGCCACAGATTACCAGATGTCTCCATCTGTAAGCCAGAAAGCATTTATTACAAATGAGATAAAGAGCAGAAAAACGTGTGCTTCTGATAAAAAGCGTATTTTGTCTCCTTGGTAGATGTAAGATTTGATGGGAAATCATTAAATCTCACTTTGCCTGGGTATGCTCAAAAGTGATTTATGCTGAAAAATAGATTGCAGTAGATGCAAACAGTAAGAACAGATAACACTATAAAGAAGAGAGCTCTCTCTTACAAGAGGGAAGATATTTGTGCGTTTCCACTGGGCTTCTCAAGCTTGCAAGTCTAAAGCCAAATGTAGGCACCAATATTTGGATCTGCATTCTAAAGGTTTGAGATGTACTTTCTCTTACCAAGTCTGAGGGAGTTACAGAAAGTGATTTTTTTAATTGACCATAATCTCGCCCTTTCCCTCTATAATGTGTAAATGAAATTTCTAAGGGAACATTGATGGGCAGCTCTTTATGTGTGTTTTATTCTACTGAGAAAGATTAGAGAAAATGAGAAACTGAAATGGGGTTACAGTTAAGCAGGACTGACCATTTTTACTGCTTCATTTCATCATGTGATGATGGGGGACTGGGAATGATATTGATGCTGGAGTACTTGAGAATATCTTTAGAGTGCAATTAGCAGCAATATATTTGATGGAAGTGAATGTTCTTTTTTTGCTGGATGTTGTTGTTGGGATGTGAAATGACCTAATTATTTTTTTATTCTACTGGCATGTCTTCTAGCGTTTGTCCTTTCATATGACTTAAAAATTATATATGCTAGCTATGTTGCTTGAAAATGGCATATATTCTCTCTCTTGAATTTAAAAACATAACATTTAGTGAAAATATTTACCCTGTACTGAAAGTTGC
>JAVCKT010028634.1:0-15862 GCA_032273925.1 Rhynchotus rufescens
AAAATAAAAAAAAAGATAAGGACATACCCATGTTCATTATGTCTTTTTAGAATTAGGACATTTTCCTGAATCTTATCTTTACAAAGTCTACAACTTTTGACATGAGTTGCTGCAGGAACTTCCTTTCTGTCACCTCTGGAGATTGCCCGTCAGCTTTTCTAACGAGTCTGCAAGCTTCCTACTGATTCTTTCTCTCCCTGAAATCTACCTTCTGTATTCCAAAAGGTTATCCGAACAAAATATCTTCTGCAACTTCCAGGAAAATAAGCTAGGAAGTCAAATACTCAGTTTTCTTTTGTGCACCCAGCTATGCTTTTAATGGAATACTCAATCTATAGCAAGCAGGAAACAAACTGTTATTATTTCTATTATTAGTTCTATTATTCATCACAGAATTACTCACCAAAATCTAGAATTAGAACACAAAATAACACTTTTGTTCATAGATGTTCTTACAGTTATATGGACAATAGACTCTTCCCCCACCAGCCTACACAGATTGTCTTATGTTAGGCATAAGGTATATTGGATTCTATAATAATCAGAAACCAATATAGTAGTAGGCTGAGATAGTTTTTTTCCTTTCCTCTTTCCCACTGGTGTTATGGGGAATATTCAAAAAAACTATCAATACCAGAAGAACATCTAAGTAACCTCCAACAGCTTTGCATATAACTTCTTCGTAATAAGCAACAATTATATTTGACCTTCAAGGACCTTATTTTACATACAAGATGTAAAAATTAAAATCTCTTTTTAAACAAAATCTAGAGCATACTTTAATTAATAAGTGAAAATTCCTCCCACATCATATCTGCATAACAGATGAAATCTGTATTTATTACTAATCCAAATAGTATAATTTCAGTAGTTTTTAGTCTAATTTAATATAAAAAGGTAAGAACATGCCAAAAACTGTAACTTATTCTCTGTAGCAACAATTTCTTAGTATTACTATTCTCTAACAAGATTTTCAGATAGTGAAAGTACAATCTCTTGAACTTAAAATATTAAGCATATTAATTTAGAGCATAACACATTGTCATACATACCTACCATACTAAATACTCCAAAACTGATTCTTCTGCTCATCATTAAGCAAGTTTCTGCCTATGATGAAGTGGTCTGCTAAAAAACAAATTACACTGGAATACCACTTCCTCATGCTAAGAGCTGGCACAAAAACACTGAATGTTGAATTTCATTCATGAAATGATTGATAAACTAAATAGAAAATCCCATACTCTAGGTAAAAACATCAACATCATCTTTTATACAGAACATTAGAATTTTACTTGAAGGTATTATGACATAGAGTCCATAATAAAGGACTCACAAATATCAAAAAGATTGCATATAGTGTATAAGCTACCTTAATCAAAGCTCTAATATATTTCAACAGGAAGTCATAAAGTGAACTGAAGATAATTTTAGGTATACCTTCCCAAAAGCAGTAGCAATATTTCAGCACTTAGATTCAGACTTAGTCAATCATGATTCTCCATACCCTATACAAAGTATCATAAAATATTCAGAAGACTGAGGACTTTGCTAGTAACATTAAGAAAATTTCTTTGCATCACAGTATTTTAACTGATTCGCATAACAAACTAATTTGTACTATATCTTCATGATTCCTAGACCTTCTAGGTAAGACTGGAATAAGTAAGACTATGAATCTGTTTATGAAGATAACTCTTTTTTCCATACTAGAAGAAGTTATGCTGGCAACAAAAGTTTGAAAGTCAACCCCTTGATTTTTTTATTTTTTTTCTTTTAAGATTGAAAGTGGAAATGTTCTTCTCATTAGCCATAAACTAATTTGGAATTAAGGCATCTAAATTTTGCAGGTAATATCTGCTCCTCAGTAGAAGGAAATAATTCTAATGAAATTATCTATTTTAAGGCTTTTGGAGTTCTTTCTTTTCACAGTTAGATTATATGGTACTTTTTATATTTTTCATTGCAGTAATGAACTTAAAGAGTCTGAGGTTTCCAGCTCTGTTTAACAAAACATTGAAGCAATTTCCCTGTCTTTTAAAACATATGAGAATACCCTGCTAATTCAAACTATTCATGCACTTGAAGTCTATTCTAAAAAGTACATTCACAACTGAGTTCTATTTGAAATATTTAACACATTTACTAAACAAGTAAGATCTGTTCTATATGCTGCTGCTGTTTGTGAAGAGTTGATTGGTAATATATGAAGAGTTGATTGGTAATATTCAAAACATAGATATGTTAGTAAACTGTATGAAGTGTTTGGCATTCTTCTCCTCCTAAAGCTTGAAGATGAAAAGTCACCCTGTTGCCACAGCATTCTGAAGGACATTCTTAATGTTTTTAATCTCTTCTGAATAGAGAAAAGCTTAAGCATTTGCCAGATTGCCTTTGAAAACACGGTTTGAATTGCTTGTGTGACCAGGCAGATGCCCAATTCTCTGTGAAAGAAAGATCAGTCTCAAAACAAGGGATTGCTCACAGTAATCTACAAGATTATTGTGGTCAAACAGCTACTGGGTTATTGGGGTCAAACAAACAGATATTGGCAAATTTCACATTTACATACTCAATATAAAATTTGCTGGTGGCAAATATTACTTTAACATTTACTTTTCATGAATAGTCACAGTAATCAAGCACTAGCGCATAAATGATCATGGAAAACAAACACAACTAGTCTTAAAGAATTAAAAAAAAATCCAAATTTAAATAAATATAAGTTTATGAGTATAGTGTTATTAATTCAGTTTTAAGTGTTATCAACTTCACCTTTAAATAAATTTTAAATTTTAAAAAAGCTTTTTTTTTTTTTTTTTTTTAACTAATGTTTTATATCAATAAATGCTCTGCTAAGCTGCTTGGTAGCTTAGGACTAATTAGAAAGGAAAGAAATTGGCAAATGATTCCAATGATGTAAAAAAAGCTGGATTTGTATTTCAGTATAATTACAAAAATATGCTGAATTACAGATTTATCAGTTTACAGCACAAGGTCTTATTGACTTTCAAAGTTAAGCAAAAATCTGATATATTCATCTAAAATGATCATGTTTGCCAGAATTCCTATTTAATGTTATCTCATTGCAACTTTTATTTTACCTTTTTCAATTTTTCTAATTAGGCAATAACCCTTCAGAAATCTACTCTTGCTAGAAGTTAATTACCATTTCAGACTATAACAGCTTATAAAAAATGTAATTTATATACAGTAAAAAAGAGTGGAAATGTTTTCTGAAGCAAAAATTGCAACCTCAACAAGGGTAAAAGAACATGCTTTTTAAAATTGCTACTAGATGTATATGTCAGAATATTAGCAAATGAATGCATGAAGTACAGGCCTCACCTTTAGAAATTCTAGCTCCCTCAGACCTCAGTAACTCTGGTTTACAATTTCCTCTGTGCTAACAGATACTACAAAAATTCAGAAAACAAGTGAAACAATGCTGATGCTACTTAACACAAAGCAATCAAGACCTATTTTTATAGAAAGATTCAAGAATGCATACTCTTCCGCTTAGATAACATTTTGATTGAGATATAAATATTTTGACAAGTAGTGGTATATTAAAGAGCTATAATAGTATTTGTTAGACTAAAATTTGAAATGTTTAAGCATTGCCAAAATTTAAAGCTCCAGATGTTGCAACTGGAAAGATATAGTAGTTCTTTGTCTCAAAGATTTGTTGTTGTTGTCACGTTGTTTTCATGTTGTGAGGTAGATTCATTTTACTCTAAGACCATAGTTATTGCTTGATGGAAGGATGCTTAATATTGTTTGTAAAAATGATGCTTTAATTTTTTTTTCATCTCAGCATTAATTATGGCAAAAGCTAACTCTCACCAACATCTCCTTCACAACTAATAATTCAGAAAAAAAGATATTGTGTCTTGAAATATACAGGTGATTTTGAATGAGTTTTGTATTAGATTTTCATGTAAATACGAGAGTTTAAAAGACGTTAATAACCCTTAAAATTATTGAGAGATGGTGAAGATATTCTGCTCATGTCTGCCTTTTCATGTAATATGTAAATTCATTATATTCAGCATATAGAAGAAGGTAAGGCATTTCAATATTCAGGGCGTCCAGAAATATGCTTAGTACTTCTGATCAAAGTATCCCCTCGGACTTTGCTGTTCATGGGTCAGCATAATTAGAACCTTTGATATATTCTGAATCAGTACCGGCTTGACAAGGGCATGTGAAGTAGAGCAGAACTATATACATTTTCTAGACCTCATGTAATGCTATGTTGTTACCCTAGTAAGGACATTTACTGGCTACTTCCCATTTAGATTTAAAAAAAAAATGCTCATAATACAGGATGACAACAACTGCTGCAGATATTTGCCCTAAAATCTAGAGAGATCCTTTGCACTAAAATCTAAAGCATGGATATTCTTTGGAAATTTTAGTCAAAGTTTTTTGCTTCTGTCATCACATATGCATCAGAGTTTTTCCTGTGATCTGTGAAACTCTTACTGCTGTACCAGTTGTACTGGGCACTACCTTGCAAAATAAATAATGGAAAACAGGAAGCATCAATTTGAACTCGTAGACAACAGTACTATCATTAGGGCAACACTGAGAAAAAAAAAAAAAAAAAAAAAGGATACAAAATAGGCCCAGTACTGACAAACAGATACCAAAACACCAGTACCATACTGTACCATACTAGTGGCTGAGAAGTATGGGGTGGGCCATCTGGAAACCTCCATGTATCTGTCTGGAACAGTCCAACACTGGATACTATTGAAAAATATATAGGATCCATTCTCCTTTCCTCTTCCTCCTCCACCGAATAAACTGTTAAAAGACAAAGACCCATTGTAGAGGGAAAAAAAAAAAAAGACCTAAAAATATGTACAGGTGTTAGATAAACCCTGGATGAAAAGTTTGTTCCTAGTACCCATCTGATTCTGCTAGAGTCAGAACAATAACAATTCTGAAGAAATAAGATATTGTAACTGCAGGAAAAAATGTCTGAAGACTCTACGTCTGTCTGAGTGTTCATGCACATTTGTACTTCCTTAAGTATGCCTCCTCTTTGTGAATCTTTTAGGTCAACAAAATAATTAATTGCCCTCTATTTTGTCCAGCACACTCTATCTTTTGTCTGACATGCTCTCTTGGGTCGCTGTCAAGCTGTAAGAAATACAAAGGTTGCCTTTTAGAGGTCAGCATTTGCTGCAGCATTTGCAGCAGTCACGCAGCACATGGCTGTTTCATCTGTTTACAGAAATTACTGTTGTTGCATCTCAGAGAGTATTTAGTATTGGGAAAATGAAAACTTTTTACTAGTGATAAGGGATGATAATTGTTATACTTATTGTAGGTTTCTTTTCTTCCAACTTTAAATTTTTTGAA
The DNA here is from genome assembly GCA_032273925.1 of Rhynchotus rufescens. Lineage (NCBI taxonomy): Eukaryota > Metazoa > Chordata > Aves > Tinamiformes > Tinamidae > Rhynchotus > Rhynchotus rufescens. Next base: position 5,374 of record JAVCKT010028634.1, read on the forward strand.
CTCACAGAATGCTTTGAGTGTGTTTGTTGCCTCTTCCTTCGAGTGGCCCTAATTGCTTTTTATGGTCTCGTATCACTAAATTATTGAATAGTTATTCTAAGTAAAAGAAAAAATCAAAATCCCCAAAAAGAGTGAATTGTACTTTTTCAGATCTAATCAACTCAAACAAAAAGATTTGATAATTATTGGGGCTCTGATGTTCACAAGCAAGTTCTTAGTATATGATTATTTTATAGCAAATGCATGGAAAAGCAAAACAAAGTATAATTCCTGTACCAAAGACCCACAGAGTTACACCACACTTGGGACATACTTTACAGAATAAAACCTTTCAGAATAAGGATTCTGGAGGGAAAACCAGACAAATATATAAACAAAACTTAAAAACAATTCATTTTGATTCCTATGGAAGAAAAATCCCTGACTCAGAGTGCATGGGATGATACACTGTAAAACCTCTGCTCAGCCACTGATTTTCTTTATTTTAGTCCATCCCACTAAACCCGAATTTTGTATGTGTGTGTGTGTGTGTGTGTGTGTTGAGGACTGCAGCTATATAATAACGAAACAACAATATTAATCATACAGACTCACTATTAGCCATACCAAGATTCTGTATCCTTTTTTATTACAAGTTACCATTACAGATGAGTACATCTATAAGATGGATTCTAAATAAAATCACTAATATATTTACAAGTATCTTTAGAAAAGTAAATGAAAATAAACATCTGGAAAACATGCTGCGCAGATTGGTATATTTTTAAAGTACAAACCTAGAATCAAATAAGAAAAATATGTGAAAATACGTAACACTGCTGCTCCAGAATGTATCCTAATACAAGGAATTTCTGCCACATGGAATAAAACTGTACTGTATTTTCAGACAATGGGTTTTTTTGTTTTGTTTTGTTTTGCTTTTTTTTCTACTTGATAAAAGATCACTCTAAGTCAATGCTGAAATATTTAATAGATTATTATTAACTTCAAATTTCAAGATCAAAATTAGAATATTATGTAAATACATTATCATGGATGTTCTCAGCTACAGATGCTGTTAAGGTTGTGTTAGCACTATTATAATCCGAGGGTCTCAAGTGAAAAACAATAGCTGCTTGGAGAATAATTTGGTTTCTTGTGAAGAAAACTACTGAATCTCCAAAAAGTTTATATTTCAAAATTATGATAGACTTCTCTGAGAAGCTCTGAATACACAGCTTCAATATTTTATAGCTCCACCTAGTAAAGGGAAAAGCTTAAATGGCTAAATGTTATGAGCAATACAAAGCAGTATCTCTGCCATGCAATATGAGATGTTAAGACATATTTGCAGGCTGCTCTTACCATTATCATCAAATAGCAAAATATTAGTAGATTTTGTAGAGATCCTTTCTGTAGAAATTACTTACATGATTTAGTGAACTAAACCTGACTATTGCCTAGGTCTGTTTCACAGTTAAGGAAATGAAGATAACAAAACCCATAATTTTCAAAAAAAAAATACATCCGCCGAAGTCAAGATGGAATGAGATTTTAGATCAAGGAATCACAGAATCACAGAATCTTCAAGGTTGGAAGGGACCTCTAGAGATCATCTAGTCCAACCTTCTCACTCAAGCAGGCACACCTAGAGCATGTGGCCCAGGATGGCATTCAGGCAGGTTTTGAAGACCTCCAGAGAAGGAGACTCCACAACCTCCTGGGCAGCCTGTTCCACTGCTCTGTCACCCTAACAGTAAAGAAGTTCCTCCTCACTTGGAGACGGAACTTCCTGTGCTTCAGCTTATGTCCATTCCCCCTCATCCTATCGCTGGTCACCAATGAAAACAGCTTGTTTTCAGATCATTTGGTTTCCCATCCTATCCTATCCCATCCTATCCTTTAACTACAATATGCTCATTCTTCTGCTTAAAAACAGTTACAAAAAAAAAATTACTGTAACTATTTATAATAGGTATAAAATCAGTTTGAATTAAAACACATTTTTAAAAACAAAAACCTGCTCAGATTTTTATCAGCTGCATATTATTGCAGATTAGCAACTACAGTTTCTTTGCTAGCACTTTTGTAGGATATCTGTCCTTTATAGCGATCTGGTCTGGTTATTTTCTCAATATAAATGCAAAGAAAACAAGAAGATAAAACCTGTCTTGCAATGCACATGGACATGCCATTTGAAGACATTCCACTGGGAACAGAATCTTGATCAAAATGCAGCTGATGGATGGCTCAAATTGTGATGCTACACGGAATAACTGGTTCTTTATCAAACCCACCACTATCTCACCCATCTTTGAAGCAGAGATACCTATCTTCTATATTAACTTTTCTGGACAACAAATTCTCCTGCTGTTGTCCAAGGATCACACCTGAGTCATAAAACTGGAACACGAAAAAGATCTTTATATCCGAATTCTAATTTTATTAGAAACTTTGCCTGAATTTCCCTCAGATGTTTAAGAGATATTATTTCATATTCATATCCATTTCATTCTAATACTATTTCATAAGGGAAGAAAAAAGATCTTACAATTCAAAAAAATCCCATAGCAGTATATAATCTTTGCTGTTGATAGGAGATATGATCTTGTATTCACAATAAGAATAACAAACACCACATCTTAAAACATATCAGTGTTCTCATTTCCTCAAAAGAATAATCTTGCTGTTGACTTCATAGACTTATTTTGTTTGACTGAAATTCATTCTTTCACATAGCTGCGGAGATTTTGCTGCACCATAACTCAGTTCTGTCTTCAGGAAGAGAGGGTGATCCAACATAAACTTCTTGGCAGTTGGTAGGTAATCTGCTGCTCTGGACAATAGTGTCTCTAGGAAACTCTAAGGAAGCAGCTCACAGCAGAGCCTCTGGATCTCTCCCAGAATTTTGTCATTGTTAATGGTGCAGTGGCTAGTTCCAGAATCAAAAAAATGTGTGCATGTGTGACTAGAACATCAGTGGTAGCCTATCTATCTTTGTTTTAAGTTTGGGCAATAAATGGTAAGGACAATAGATACATTTTTTTCCAAACCTTACAACTAATTCTACTCAGAAATATTTTCCCAATCTAGGGAAAGCCCTATGCATGTGGCTTGGCAATTTATGTGTTGTTGGAGCAAGTTCAAGAGATGTAAGTGTAAAGTTTTACGCCTGTCCATGCATGTCATCCCTAATCTCAGCTTTTAAAAATCTAGTAAAGAAGTGGAAAGTGGAGTGGACTGGAAAAGAAACAATGAATAAATATACAGTAGAATGAGTACAAACTTATGCAAAATTTAAAATACATATATACACAGAGTCCTTTAAATTCATTCGTAAAATGCATTTTTAAAAAAAAAATAAATTGATAATATGATGTTGAGAGACATTTTTAAGAGGATCATTAGATTTTTTTTTTCTCAAATTACTCCCATTTTACTACAAAGCCCAAGGAGAATAGCAAGACTGAAACATTGTTATATGTTATTCAGATGAGGTCACAGATGAATAGCAAGCTGACATTCAGTCTTTAATGTAAATTAATAATATTCTTATGTTGAGTAACTTTCTCAATGTATATAAAAGGAAAACTACACTCAAAAGAAAGTGATTTGTCTAAAAGTATAAATATTGAGAAAAGAATTTCTTATTTTTTTCTAAAAATATTTTTAATTAGATTTTAAACTACTTACATTAGAAATTCAAATAGAAAAGTAATTTTATTTGTATAAGATAGTTATCATTAAAGCACAGTGAAATATCAGGGCCAATTAATCATCTCTATAATACAACAGGCTGCACTGCTTATGTCACAGACTTGCTATTGCAGAGCTGTGAAAATATGACATTTGCTTAAAATGTTTCTGCAAAGAGCAAGACATCACAGACCTGTATTTTTCAACAGAAGGATGCAGGAATTAATCTTTACAGCATGTGGACTACAGATACTTAAGCAAATACGAATTTGCTATGAGCAGCTTCAGGTTGACATGCTGCCCACACACTGGTTTATAAATAATATTTTATAAGACATTACGACATCACAAAAACACTCTCTATTTTCACAGAATACCTGCCAAAATTTAAAAAGGCACAGAAAATCAGGAGGAAACAAAACTATAAGCTTATGTACATTTCAGGGCCACTTTAAAATTACCTAGGTGAGACTAAGATTGAAAATTAACTTTGCCCTGCTGTTCTACTCCCTGCTGTGAGCAAGTATGCTCCACATACTCCTTCTCTGTAACCTTGAGATCAGAGCCATAGATCCTGCAGTAGATAAAGACTCTTTGCAAGACAAGACCACTAGAATAACTTAGTCTCCATTCTGTGGAAAAAATTCCACTTATAGCTCCTGCTGTCAAACCACTTTGATGTACCTGTCCTCCATCAAGAGATGGACCTAAATGCACAGATTAGTGTACAATGCATGACTGTATCATTAACACAGCAGCAAGAATTGTAATCAGGTTTTACATGATTGCACCTAAACACATTTATTCCACATGCACGGATGACACAACAGTGAATATTTTAAAAAAGACTTATGAGGTTATCAGTCAGAATTTATTTGCTTTTTTTTTCATCACAACTTTTGTTGTTGATGTTCTGAGAGCATTATCTATAGAGAGTTTAAGAAGTAGATGACATCGGACAACCAAGGCATAAGAAAAAAGACAAGATGACTCTTGCTGCTCTATTCACCCTGCACATTCCGTCTTTTACTTTATTTTTTTCCTGGAAAATGTGGTGTCAGAACAAAAAATTCCTAGTATTGTCATGCCAGATTTCAGTATGCCCTTGTGGATATAAAAGTGTTCACTTTTATTAATAATTTTATAATGTCTCAAAACTCTAATAGCCTGTTGAAATCCCATTGAGAGATATATCATATTAATGCGTATTAAATTAAATAAATACAGTTAAGCTTATAAAAGATTAAAATCTGATCATTGTAGCAAAGGAAAAGCTTACAAGGATTGTAAATATGATTGTTAGTCTGTGTATGGAGAAGATGGTATATTTAAGGTTCTGAAGAATGAGGCATAGCTTGCAACAGAAATTTCCAACACAAATCAGTTCACAAATGCACTCTGAGAGGTGGAACAGTGAACTGAGCTCCTCCTTGCTACATGCTGCATTAGTTTGTTCATCAGGACATCATTGCTTTCTTTCTATTGACTCAAACTTTTATACCTGAATGGCATACATTCAATGTCATATAGCAGAATGCAGTATTGAATGCAGAGCCTCTTTAAGTCTGTGCAGAAAATTTTAGGTTGGTAAACTTTCAGATATACCATTACTGCATTATTGTAAAAATATAGATATATATTCTATAGATTTACACAGGATATAAGGATGTACCTTACTTGGTAATCTTCTCATTTCTGGCATTCTTCTCTGAAGTATAGAGTTCCCTACTTCTTAAAATACTTATGGAGAGTAAAAAAATCAAGTGTAACAAAATCACATGACACTTCTAACAAAGCTGACTTTCCAAAGGTGCTGGACCACTATAGAGTTCTGAAAGGCACATGGCTTCTATGGAAAGAATTTCCTTAATACGTATTTTAAATACCTGTAGTTAATGGCTTGATTGGAGGAGGACACCTCAAAAGTGAACTAAAGGCAGAATAGTTTTTCTTTGATTTTAAAATGGGTTAAAAAGGCTAACAAGAACTTACCAGAATAGTGCAAATGACAGATTTGAGAGGAGAGAGGAGATTGCACTACATGCTAAGTTGCTTGCCATGCTAGAAGATACAGAATCATAGAATCACAGAATGGTTAAGGTTGGAACGGACCTCTAGACATCATCTAGTCCAACCCCCCTGCTCCAGCAGGGACACCCAGAGCACATAGCATACGGTGGCATTCAGATGGGTTAAGATCTCCAAAGAAGAAGCCTGTTTCAGGGCTTTGTCACCCTCACAGTAAAGAAGTTCATCCACACATGCAGATGGAACATCCTGTGTTTCAGTTTATATCCATTGCCCCTTGCCCTGTCACTGTCCACCACTGAGAAGCATTTGACCCCTTCCTCCCTATGTTCTCCCCTCAGGTACTTATATATATTGATCAAATCTCCTCTCAGCCTTCTCTTCTTCAAGCTAAACAGGCCCAGCTCATTCAGTCTCTCATCATATGAGAGATGTTCCAGTCCCTTAATCATCTTTGTTGCTCTCTGCTGGACCCTCTCTAGAAGCTCCACATCCCTCTTATACTGGAAAGCCCAGAACTGCACCCAGTACTCCAAGTAACTCTTTCCATCTGAGCTGAAAGAGAAAATCTAAAAAAAACTAGTAATGGGAAAGCAGTTCTGCAAAGCTGTTGGGCAAATGATCTAAAATAGCAAGTAGTAAGAAAAAAAATAGCAAAATTTATTTCTATTTGCCAAGTGTTCAGATCTAGTTACCAATTTTTAGCTAAGACTCCCTTAAAAAGGAGTTAGTCTTTGTTTTCAGTACGGTTAACTGCATTTATGCTTAAACTTCAGAATACCAAATGAAAAATGAGGATGACAGAGCTGCAGAAAAGATTTGAATATGAAATGGAAACAATCACACAAATGACTATAAATGACTATTTGTAATTAATTACTTTGTCAATAGGCTTCTGAGTGAGCTATTGCTTCAGATGCTCAGTGCTGCTATAATATACTTCTCTTTTTTAATTCCAAACTCTGCTATAAGATAAATAGAAAAATAATAATCACAATCTAGACTTTTTCTTAAGTAGCTTCAGAATACTTAAATTTTATTTACTCTTTTACTTGCACCTATAAAACCTCACCAAGTCTTAATACAACCATCTCTTAGAAGCTCTAGCTACTTCTCATAAGGTGTGTAAATTCTGTCTGTCTGTGCTTATAGTTACCACCAAAAAAAAAAAAAAAAAAAGGCAAGAAAAGAACATAGGAAAATGAACAGTAACAGGTACCAAAGTTACGTGAATTTAATTAAGCACACCTTTTACAGGTGCTGTTCATTGAACTACAGTATTTTGGTGATGTGTGTTGTCTTTCAGAAAGCAGATTTCTCAGGAAAAATCCTGGACATCTAAAATACTATTAGGAAGACAGAAATAGAAATAAACTAAACAATAGAAATGTAGAGTAAGTAGAAATAAACTAAACAATAAAGAATGAATTAATCGCTCTGTAATTTCATCTGCTTAATCTGTCCATTTGCCTTTATTTTCAAAATAGAATCAGGCTCCGCAAAAAGGCAACCATAAGGATTTTCCAGCTACAGTTGCATGTGACAGATGTCATGTCTGTGAATGCATCCCATATAGGACACTACAAGCCTTAAGGTATCTTAGGCTGCATCAGGATGCCACAACAAGCTCACAACAGTGGCGGTTACACAATGGTTTATTACACCAAGCAGAATGTTTCTATTAAACATATCTGTGGAATGTAAGCAAAAGAACCTACAGCAGTTAAAAAAAAAGGTTATTCCATGGAGAGTTCCTACTGCCCCACTAAAAAAGAAATAAAAAGAGAAAATGGAGAAGTGTTCTCAGCCTCCTGCATGCACAAGGGCTTCTTTCCTTACCCATCCCAGTAGTTTGATGCCACTCCTTGCTCATCTTTTGATTTATTGCATATCTGAATATAATGACCAGATAATTAATGCTTTGCCACTCTGTCTGCAGCATCTCCTCCCTTTCTTACGCAGCCAGACTACGGTAAATGTAATATAAGGGGAATTACAAAAGATCCCTTTTACTCTTTACACAGCACTGGAGAATGGGAAGTGATGAAAATATTCCCTGATCCAGAAAGCTACACTCTGAAGGAAAAGGGAGTACAAAGGCATGTTCCAAAATACAGTGTTACAAGACCTGTGCTAATTGTAGCATACTTGGTCTGGAGGAAAAATTAGAACTGGAAAAATTGTTTGCCAAGACTAACTGGAAATTTGCATAATGTTTGACACAGACCAAAAGCTAACTTAATGGTGGAGATAAAGACAAGCTCACAAGGACAAGTGCTGGGTCCTTCACCTGGGGAGGAATAACCCCAGGCACCAGGACAGATTAAGGGTCAACCTGCTGGAAAGCAGCTCCACGGAGAGGGACCTGGGAGTCCTGATTGACACCAAGTTAACCATGAGTCAGCAGTGCCCTCGTGGCCAAGAAAGCCAATGGGATCCTGGCCTGCATCAGGAGGAGTGTTGCAAAATGCAAGGTGCTACCAGCATCAGCAAAATGAGCAACACTACAGGCCCAGCTACTGCTGTCAGCAAGGTAGTCAGCCACAGGGACCAGTTATACCAGGGCTGGAATAGTCCTTGCTTCTGGGTCCCATGATAATATTTCTCCTTCAGATTTTTTTCTGTCTAATGAAAAAGTTTCTCTAATGAGTCCCGACTGGTTTGCATAAAAACAACAGGTTTCTCCTAATGCCACACATAACCCTCCTTGCTTCATAAAGAGAAGATCCAATCCACGCCTGTTCTGAAGGACCACCTCAGCCAAGGAATCTACTTGGCTCTCTAGTCTCCCTATTGTAGTTTCAAGGAATCCTAGATCTTGGGACACTGTGGAGCTCAGGACTTTTATCCCTGAGTCTTGAACTATTAATGCGGAGGCCCCAATGGTTGCTGACCCGGCTACACCTGCTCTCACAAGAAGGGGAATCAAGATTGGAACAGCCCTCTTTTTTCTTACATGTGAGGTGTCCAAGTAGCCTAGGTGGGTTCGTCTGCTATCCCCATCATATAAAAAGACCTGTGGTAAAATGTAAACTAAGAGGCACAACTCCTCCTTCCCTTCATTAAACTGGCGAGTGGACACACAGTCTGTCAATCCGTCTACACAAGCCCACCAAGTCCCTTCTGGGGCCATGTAGTAACTAGTTTGATGACTGAGCGACCTGTTTGAGATTTTGTGGGTCTGGTTACAGTTTAGCCTGTAAGGGGGTGGTAACGCCTCCCCCTGTGGCGCACAGGCACAACCCAGATCCTTACACATCCCCAAGAGTTAACTTAGGACATCTCCATGTGCATTGCTTTAAGTTATTTGTAGGACCATAATCTTGGGGGCCGTTAGTGGCTACCCCCACGTAGTATGGGGGTCGTGGATCTAGACACAACCAACAGTCCTGAGTCAGACTTGGGTTTGAAGCATTCAAGAACTGGTAGGTGGCATTGAGCATTGATAAAATGAGGACAGCCTGGGGAGGAGGGAGCGCTGGTGTCATGGCTGATGATTCAGGCCTTTTCATGGAGCCTGTTTGCATAGGGGGTATTTTTATGGGAGGTGGGAGTACCTGGGGAAACAAGTCCCTGTTGGGTCCTATCGGTTTAATACTTTCGAGAGCGGGAAGATGCCTTTGTATTGTCAGGGAGACCCCTGGGTCAGTCCCACTAACGTGGAGCCGTAATCCCCTAGTTTTTCCAGTGGTCCATATGGTTCCATAATGGCCCCAGACTATCTGGGGCCTGAACTGGATAGGGTTACATCTCCCAGGTATTTTATATTCTCGTTTTGGTTTCCGCATTATCCTTAATAATGGGTTGTTATGACCCCAGGATGATTCAGTTTCACAGCCCCATTTTGCGCAATAGAACTGGCCTTCTCCATGGCAGCCAGGTTGTCCTATAGCTGGACATGCATAGAATGGAACATCTTGTAAATATTTTTCCCCTTCTATTGTCCCACAGCTGGGACCCACCCCCAATCGGCCTCCTCTGGGCCGGTATGATCTACTCATCTGGGGGACAGGGATCCCTATTTCACAAAAATCGACCACTATTTCTGGAATCTCACTGGTTACGATTGCTCAAATTACATTACCAGTGATTGTATCTCTAAGTTCCCATTTCCATCTGGTCGGGCGATGTGAGTTTTTGCTGAGGTGTGAGACCATTAATTTCTTTGTAAACTATTGTCCCTGTGAATAGCATCATCCACCATGTCCACATCCTTCCCCTTCCTCAGAGCGATTTTTAACAGGTTATCAGAATTTTTAACTATTGTCCACTTATCTGGGCCCGAGTCAGGTTGGGACGGAGCTGTCTTTACATGTGAATGATGGATCCACGCTGGTTTTCTGGCAATCTTCACAGCTGTTGGGGTGCAGAGAATCACTAGGTGAGGTCCCGTCCACCTAGGTTCCAATGATGCAGTTCGGAACCTTTCGGTGTAGACCAGGTCCCCCGGCTGATACGGATGAGCCGACCTTTGTACTGATTCTTGGTCCTGGTCTCTGTAGCGAGCCCGTAAATCTCTGTGTATCTGATCTCGCACCTTCCATAGGGCCTGAAATAGAGGTAAAACTGCTAGGGGGTCGTTAGTCATGTCTATGGCTTTTGGGAATAGAGGTGGGGGCCTCCCATACAGTGTTTCATATGGAGACAATCCGATCTTGTATGGGGTACATCGTGCTCGTAAGAGAGCTCTTGGGAGTAATTCAACCCAATTGGCTCCTGTTTCAATGTTCAATTTAGTGAGAGTTTCCTTCAATGTACGATTCATCCTCTCTACTTTTCCCGAGCT
>JAVCKT010028635.1:0-13969 GCA_032273925.1 Rhynchotus rufescens
GAGCACTAATAATGATTATTTTCCGTGTAAATTTATATCTAGCTCCATTTCTATTTTTTTTCCTCACCCCCCTGGGTTTCTAATCCTGGAAATCATTCTCTACAGCTCCCGTGTGTGTGTGTAAGTGTGTGTGTGGCAGAGGCAGTGCGGGTCAGGCGCTTAGACGCATTTGGCAAAGCCAACGGAGTCGTTATCACGGTCAAAGACGGTGTAATAGGGACCGATGAAGACATCACCCAGGATCCAGAGGGGGCCCCCGGGGGGTGGGACATCCAGGCCTGAAAATCCACTCAGGCAGATGGTCTCCCCCTGGGCAGAAACCTAGAGAGAGGAGCAAGAGGTTTAGTCAAAGCAGGTCCCCACTTCCCCTCTACCCCACGGCTTTGTAATAACACCTGCCAACGCTGGCTGCAATTCAGGCTCGCAGCCTGTGACCTAAAGCTTGCAAAAGTTGTGAAAAATAAGTAACTCTCACCTCGCCATTACCATAAATTCAAACTTATCTCCCCTGCCAAGAATCTGTATGCACATGGGTCTTGTTAGCAAAAGGTCAAAGAAAACCGCACACATAAACATGAGGCCACACTGCTCTAGAGGAGAGCTGCTGCTGAAAACCTGACGAAGGTGCAGATGGAAGTTGATTCTGCCTTACAATATCTGATGGCTTAAATGCTGGATTGTTGGCCTCTGCCATGACAAAGGCTGGCCGAAAGCGACCACGTGCCTGAACCCAGCAGGAAAAAGCCTACAGTTGGGCATAATGTTGTAGAAAGCCATGCAATTGCCTGCCCCTTTTTGCCCATCCCACCCTCTTTTTGTCCCCATAGGTAGAGCACATCACTCAGGGCATCAGTGCCACCACATTACCACCCCAGTCCTTCAGGCTCTCCCTCGAGTGCCAGCTCCAGCCTTGCTTTCACCAGCCTCGTGTTCTGAGTCTCACGATGAAAGTTGCCCTGGACCCACCTTGAAGACGTACTGCTCCCCGGTGAGCTGGTAGGGCTTCCCTCCCAGTGTGAGCGTGATCACAGGCAGAGAGGACACCTTTTCGCAGGGGATCACATACTGAAACAGAAACAAGAGCAACAGTGACGGCCTTGGCTGTGGCTTCCTGCAGAGCTGGGCAGCGCGTGGGAGCCAAAGCCTCCCAGACCTGTGGGATCGGCCCTCGCGCGCCCCAGCGGGCTGCGAAGGGCAGTGGGGAGGGTGCAACCCTCCGCCCTGCTTTATCGGGAGCGTTCAGCACGGACCGAGGCCCTCACGGTTCAAGGGGCTCTAATTTCCCCATGGCAACTCGCTCCTCCCACACCCCGAAGCAGGTCAGTGTCAAATGCATGGATGGCAGGGACGGACAGACACACAGGGCACTGCAACCCGCCGCTGCAGCCTCAAAGTCTCCCAAAGACCTGGGGGAGCTGAGTTTTCTACCACCACCCAAGGGCAGGAGCAAGGCAGCAAGGCTCAGAGACAGGGTGCTAGTTTTGCAGGGCTTTTTTTCCAGGCATGTAGTGGCTGGAGACACTTGCCCAGCTTTGCCAGTCCTGCCTCACCTCGCCTTTGATGAGAGGCTTGGCGCCGATGGCCTTCTGCAGCTCCTTCACCTCCTTCGTGGGGCCGGTGATGAGCGAGGTGCCCGTGTCCACGATGGCCTCGCAGCCCCCTTTGCACAGGGTGAGCCCGTTGGCGACGTCCACCCTAGGGGAAGGACAGCAGGCAGAGGTCACACACCCAGCTGAAGAACAGCGAGCGAGCGAGCAAACAGCGACTTAGGCAGCAGCCTGTGCTGCTGTGGAAAGCAAAGGGTTAAAGGGGGAGTGTGACCACGTTGGAGGCTGCGGATAAGGAGAGGATTTGGGTACCTTACGCAGGCCACAGGAAGCTGCCACTGCTGCTTCACAGCAGTGTGGAGAGATAAGGCCTCCGAGCCAAGCGGCTTGGCACGCTTTGCCAACGCTGCATGACTTGGGAAGATGAGAAGGAAAACTGTGTGCTGGGGAGGGCTCAGGAAAGCAGCACACTCTGATCACGGGCTGCTTTTAAGTTCCCGTCACGTGGGAGCGCCCAGAATAGACGGCGGGGCTCGCGGGCCAGCAGCAGCCCTCCGCTCGGGCCGCTCAATCACGCTCATTCTCCCTCCCTCGGCCTCAACAATGCGCCGTGATTGCTGTGCTGTGTCCTTCAGCCAAGGGCTGAGGTTCTGGGACCTTGCTCCGCTCCTCCTGAGCTTCCAGCAGCCCTGGAGGATGCCTGAGAGCAGCCACCCCCCTCAGTCCCGCGGAGAGGGGCAAAGCTGGCGATGAATCCTAGGGCTTCGCCCTGCTCGCAGGAAGCACAGGCTGAGGTTTCTCCCTGCTTTGCAAGGACACAACATGCACTTTCATGGGCCAAGCTGCAAACAGAGAAAAGGATTTTGCAGAAAGGATTTTGCCTCCTGCTGTTTCCTTCCTCTCCTCGCTTTCCAGGGACAAATGACCCAGCCGTAGGGTGGGATTTCAATCTGCTTTTTTGGCCTGTCTCCATTGCACTAGGCGGAGTCCCCGCCTCGGCCCTGGGCACGAGGGGCAGGGCTGGCGCACGCGCGCGCACGGGGCAGCGAGGTGGCACTTACGCGTCCATGTGGACCTGCCAGTAGGCTTTGCGCGTGACGTTCACCCAGCTGAAGTCGCCGCTGTAATACTTGGGGTCAGTGCCTCCCAGGAGCAGCTCCCCGCCAGGCTGAGCTGTGGGGTCCCTGAAAGAAGAGCAAACTCGTTAACATCAAGGTGAGAATAAGCCCCTCCACGTGCCCTAAGGGTTCCTGGAACACAAGTGGGGTGGTGCGAGGAAGCTCAGCATTGGTAGCGCTGGGTCCAGACAAAATGTATCCGTGACAGGGGAGACATCACGGACAAGAAAGGCAAAACTGGAAGGCTGAGCTCCTACAGCTTTTCCATGCACCTGCGACTTGTGCATGGAGATCTGGACCAACTCATTGCAGTGACAGAGGTGGCAAAGGAAGGCTGAGAACTGAACAGTGATGCCTGGAGGCCCAGATAACCGCCCTTCCTTCAGCTCAACCAGCATCCAGGAAGGGCAGGACACGGATGGTGACGCGATACGTTGGATAAGTAAGAGCTGTGCCTGGCTCTGCTCCTGCCGCCAGCCGCAGAGCCCAATCCTCAAGGTTACCCTAAGATAAAAGATCATTGCTGAGCAGATGGGAAGAAATATGGTGATGGGGGAGGGCTGGCTTTTTATCTGCCAGAAGCGATGGTCTCTGCTCTCCCCCTCCAGGTCGTGCTACTTTCCAGCCAGAAGTAGCTCAGCGTCTCCTCACTGTGCCCGAGGGTGCTCGGGACGCTGGGGCTGAGCACCAGCCCTGGGGAAGGTGCAGAGTGGCACCCTGGGTGGGTGAGGGAGCATCACCCATGGCTGGCAATGGCTGGCATGGCGTGGGCTCGCCTGCTAGGTGACAACGGCGTGGGCCACATGATGCACGGGTTTGGGGGCTGTGTTTACGGCACTAACAGGACTTCATTACCTGATCTTGTGATCACAGCACTCCTTAATTTGGTTTCTCTTTCCAGTAGAAAAACCTTCCCTCACTCCAACAGCTATGCAATGGGTTAGAAAACCTACCCAGCATTTCTGCATCACCTTTGTCTACTTCAAACCAGCAACTGGTACCGTGAAAAACAGACTGTCCTCAGGTGACAAAAGGCCATCTGCTCTGAGGGTCTAAGAACTGAGCTGTACTGGTTTTCTCAAACTGAGAACCTGGCCAGGGGACTGAGATAGCAGGTTAGTGCAGACAGAAGACGATCCTGGTTAGAGGACAGTGGAAGGCAAACACCCGCCTGGGCTTGTCCTCGCCATAGAACTGCTCCCCACCAAGCCCCACGCTACCTGTTCAGGTAGAAGGAGAAGATGTTTTTCTCAATCAGCTTCTGCTGCATGACGTTATCGAAGAAAGGGGTGACCTTGTCCACAGAGATCTTTGGGAATGCCATGCCCAGGATGCCATCGAACTTGGCAGCAATGAAGGTGATGCCTGGCTGCTTCACTGCCTCCCCAAATATCTGATTCTTGATTTTCAAGTCACCCAGCTGAGGGGATGGAAAGAAGAAACAAGTTATAAAGAAAACCGGAGTGGAAAACAGGATATTGGTGAGTGCAGGCCATAGTATGTGTTACACAGCCACAATCCTGCTTGCTTTGGCCTGGACATTTGTATGGAGTCATGAAAACCAGACATGCTTGTGCCACCTTCCTGGGAGGAACAGGCCATCCTAGGCACCCACCAGCATCCCCCACTACCACGTTATTGCCTAGTGCATCCTTTTCTTCCAATGTGAACTGCTCATTTACTTCTTTACTTTAATCCTGGAACAAATTCCTCCCACTTTCTCCCTACTCTGGATATCCAACCTCTCTCTTCGGGCACTGCACACACAACCAGTCTGACCCACAGCTTCATCTCGCCTCCACACGCAGCTCTGCAGTCTCCCCTGTCCCAGGGTGTTTCTCCCTTTCCAGAAGGGCGACCAGCTCACGGAGACCTCAGGGTTGGTGAGGGCAGGACTGAGTTGTGAAAGTGAGGTTAGACCCACACCGCAAAAGCAGTGATGGCAGTAACGGGAACGCGAAGGTCACTTCCCCGTCGAGCGCTAGGACCCATGTGCCTCTCAGCAGGCAGAGCACAAGGGCAGGTCCCCAGCTCGTGGCAATCAGGGTGGCTCTCCTGAAGGGCTGCCTGGGTGAGGACCTGTCTGCCGGGCCCATCCCTAGCGGTTCGCAAGGCCCCGGAGCATCACGCTCACCACGGGCAATTTTAGTGCGGCTGCTAGGATGATTTCTGCCTCTCTGGCTCCAGCTAATGGCCCTGCAGCCAACTGGACTGCAGTGGAAAGCTCGGCCTCTCGTACCTGGCGGCAGATAACGATCCCTGTAAATGACTAACATCCCCGTGGGGCCGGACAGAGCCCGGCGCACGCAGCGCGTGTGAGCGGCCAGGCGCAGGGCAGCGGCGCCTCGCGCTCGGGAAGGGCAGCGGCCCTTGTGAAAGCTGCCAGCCGCAGGGCAGGATGTGGGGCAGCCTGCTCGGAGCAACGCATCCGCTGGGTGCGCGGCCGTTGGAGGCAGCGCTCTGCAGCGCGGCCGCTCCTCCCTCCCGGCGCGATGCGCGTGGAGGGCGCCTCCCCGGCTGCTGGAAAGTGGCCGTCACCAAAACAGCAGTGCAAAATCTCAGCTATAAAAGGGAGTGCTGGGCGGGTTTGAATAGTCGCTCAGTTCCACTTCCAGCCCATGAAGGAGGCAGGTAGCAGCCTGTGGATGCGGTCTCGAGGGGCTTGCAGTGACCTTGCCCATGCTGGCGTCTCCAGCACCAGGGTACCCGTGGGCCTGGAACAGCAGGGCATCGTTAGCAGGGCGCTGGACTACAGCTCCCTCATCTCCTTCACTCGGCTGCCTCTTGCCCAGGTGCAGAGCACCCCAAGATCATGACGGGTGGTGGCTGCGTGGTGGTGGCCTCCATGCTGCGCCAGCGCCCGCAGCAGGACGCCAGGAGCCCAGAGCCTGCCTGGGGGCGCGGGCAAGGGAGCTGCTCCCAGGCCCTGGAGGCAGCGGGGAGGTGACATCGGGGCAGCTCCTGTGTGGGGGGCCTGTGATGCAGCCAGTGGGAGGACTTTGCCCTTGTTTGCCCACAGGAAGGGGGGCAGGAGCAGCCCAGTGGAACCTCCAGATATCCCAGCTGAAGAGCCCGCAGCGCCCTCAGCTCCTTTGCAACCTGCTTGGGAGCCACACCAGAGGTTTCTTCTACCTCTGCCCCAACGGGAGCAGAGCGCTAGCAGCTCTGCTGCTGCCAAGAGGCATTCCCACTCCCCCAGACAAGCCCAGGCACACAATCTTCCCTCGGAGACGCTGGGAAGTGGCCGAGAGCTAATTAGCAAGCAAGCATTGAAGTGATAATTACCAAAAAGAAAAGTAGAAGCTGCAATTTTCCCAGCTCCCTCCCCTCTTTGCATTAAGTTGGAAAGTGCCTATCCCACCCACCCTTTCCGAGGCAATCAAGCTGCGTGTTGGCCTCGCTGCCCCGCTCCAGCAGTGGCGGAGCTCTTTCCCAACCAAGCCATAAAAAGCCTCGCATGTTTGTCTTCTTGTCTGCTGTTTTTTTCCTAAGCGAAAGAACCAAAGACCCTGCAAAGCAAATGGGCTGAAGCAAAGCTGAAAAGGGCCCCAGGAGCTGCAGGAGGGCAAGGAGCAAAAAGAGACCTTGGAAAGCTGGAGTTGGCCTGTGTAGCCTCCCAGATCCATTACTAACCGTCACGGTGTCCTGGCTGAGGTACCCAGAGAGGCTCCCGGTCCCATAATGGATGGCGAAATCAGTGCCGTTCTCCACGTAGGTGCTGGATTTGGAGGCATCGTACTTGTGGTGCAGCACTGTGGCCGGGCATGGGGACGCAAGGGGACACGCGGCGTTCGTGTGCGGCGCCACCGGTAAAAGGAAAAAGAACAAGCAGAGAAATTAGCGCCTGGGAACCTGCCCTGCCTTTTATCTGCCAGTCTGTCAACAACAAACTAGCCCTCTCTTATCTAGAAACCACAAGCAGAAATCTCTATCGAACGAGATTCAGGCAGCCTACTTGTCCCACTCCCAGCTCCTCACAGGCACAGACAGGCACTCACAGACCCACGCAAACACAGGCCCCTCTCTGACTTTTGCCAAATCCGGCGTGCGTTACAGAGCATTTCCAACATGGGCGGAATTAAGCGCCCAGATCCAATTTGGCAGCTCGATAGGATTTGGCCACAGCACGTTAAGAGGCTGCAGTATAGGTGGCCGCTACGTCAGGGTCCATTAGAGAGCAGAGAGTGACAGGTCCCACAGCTGCCCCATGCCGTGGAGACCTGGGCTGGCTTCCAGCATGGCCCCATCCAGACACGAGCCTTTTCCTGCTGGTGTCCGGAGCAGGAAAAAGGCCATCTTTTTCTTTTTGCACGTAGATGATGTGAAACTTTTTTTTTTTAATTGCAAAGGTTTCCCCCGCTCCCAAGCTATTTTTCCCTCGGAAAGGCTGGGAATGACGGCACGCCCCCGGGTTTGTGGCCTGGCACAGCAGATGCCTCCTCCGCAGAGCTCTGCTCAGTCACAAGGAGGGCCCCAGAGGGACAACCGCTCGCTGAACCGGCTCCCCGGCTGAGCACAAGCGCAAGGGCCGCGCGTGCTACACGCAGTCTGTGCTGGCCCTGGAATCTAGGCCATGGCTGGCAGGATTTTCGGCTCCCCATACACCTGCTAAATGAGCCCAAGGAGCCTCCGGCAACTTGGGGGCTGTGAAGGCTCTGCTGGAAGGACCTCAGTCGCAGCAGGTCCAACTGGCTGGAGAAATCAGCCGCCTCCTGGACAGCGGAGACCCCAGGATGGACCCAGCCTGGCCCACACAAGCTCCAGCCTGCACGTGCCCGAATCTCGCTGCAGGTATCCCAAAGGCAGATGTGTCTCTCCCCAGGCTCCGCTGGACACTACAAAGCCATATGGAAGAGGACACGAGTCCACACTTCCTCCCTATCCTTGAGGGGCATGTTCAGTTGCCTTTCTTGGTTGCACTATCTCCCCCTTCCTGTCTGCTCTGCTTAGGCAGCACATCCGGCAGCTCAGAGAGGGCACTTTGCCATGGCCGGGTTCAACACCTTCTACTACACAGTTTCTGTACAACAACGTCACGCAGCACAGCGCCAACCGAGAAAAAAAAAGCGTCTACCTGCTCCTTATTAATTAGAAATCCATAAACAGGCACACACACGCTTGGTGCAGCAATAAAACAGAAACTAGGGCGGTTTGTATCAGATCTGGCACCACGCTCTTTTTTTTCTCCCCAGCGTTGTGCAACGGGCCAGCAGCAGCGTCAGCCTGTAATTTGGGGGAGAAACGGGGCGGCGCGCGGGCCGCGGCAGGCACTTACGGCAGGCGATGTCCAGCAGGTGACAGTGCACGGAGGGCACCCACAGGTTGGAGGAGCCGGTGTCGAAGACCACGGTGAACTTCTGCGGCGGGGTGCCGATGCCGATCTCGCCGTAGTACTGTGCCTGCAAGGACGGGGGAGCAGGGGTGCCGTGAGCGACGGTGCCCCGGGGCCAACTCGGGAAGAAAGAGCCCAAGTGATAAGGAAAAGTGGAGGCTTTGGAAAGGAGGCTGCAAGTAGAGGGAGGAAACGTCCTTTAAGCTCTGGAAGATGCACACATGGGCAGATTGTGCCTGTGTACCCCCACACAGGGAGCGATCCGGCACAGAGGCTTCCCAGGAGCCGCAGAGGAGGCAGGAGAGCAGAGGAGCTGGCTGTGCTGGGTGCTTGGCCCCCAGGCAAGCGAGCGGCTGGGCGGCCACGCGGCTCCCTGCCCTGCGAGCACGACGTTCCCGGGAGCACCAGGGCTAGGGAGCTGCAGCACCCATGGAACAGACCCCTCTGTGCCGAGGGGTGAACGCCTTCCCGGCCCTCCGCACGGGTCCACAGCCAGCACCGGGAAAGGCTCAGCCCCGGTGAGTGTCCAGCTGGGCCAGGACCCCCAGAGCGGGCTGAAAATCGCCCGAGGGGCCAGGCTCTGACCCTTATAAAATCCCTGTGTACTCAATTAAAAGGAAAGGGGAAAACAAACAGGGTTGTCCAAGCTGCCTGCGCTGAGCTCCCATCTCGGGTGCTTAGCAGTTCCTAGGGGCTGCTGGCTGAGTAATTAATAATCCGCTGCAATTAACCGCAACGGGACAGTTGTTTCCGGTGGTTCTCTAATTATTGCTGAAAACAGACGGGGCACGTGGGCCGTGCGGGCGGGGGCGGCCTGGGCCCGCTGCCGCCCCGCGGGGGCAAGTCGGGACGGGAGAGCCCGTCCGAGGGAGCACCCATCTCACCGGGCAGAAAAACGGAGCCGTGGAGCTCCTACAATATCCTACAAATATCCTGCTGCCAAAAGACCAGCTCCCACCTCGTCACCGGTGGTTGCCATCAAGGTCAAATCCCCACGGAGCAGCACGGGGCTGCCTCTCCTTGGAGGGAGGCACAGCTGCCCGGGGGCACAGCGAGGGGTGCTGGCCACAAGTGTGGGGCAACGCCGCGCTGAGCAAACACTCGGCACCCTTCTGTGGCACACGGTGTGCCGCCGTGCTCCAAATGGTGCGGGAATGCTGCCCCGGCTGGCTGCTCCAAAGGGGCTGGGGTGGGAATGCTGCCCCGAATGGCTGCTCCAAAGGGGCTGGTGCGGGAATGCTGCCCCGGCTGGCTGCTCCAAAGGGGCTGGTGCGGGAATGCTGCCCCGCTAGCTGCTCCAAAGGGGCTGGTGCGGGAATGCTGTCCCGGCTGCCTGCAAGCCCGTGGCAGTGGGAGGCAGCCGCTGTCTTATCGGGCCGAGCACCGGACAGAGAGGCCTGGGGAGCGCGGAGCGCGTCGGCGGCCTCCGCCTGTGGCCTTGGAGCCCTTTGCCGGGAGCCAGGGAGGCAGGGAGGGAGGCAGGGAGGGAGGGGGTTACTCACGTCCATGTAGTTCTTCAGGATCTCCGGCGTGGGCCCCCCAGTCTGGGCAAAGCCCAGCTTGTGCTGCAGGAACTGGGTGGCGGCGGCGAGGTCGGGGACGCCGCTGCCCACCTCGGTGAGCACGCGCCGCGTGGAGGGGAACCGCTTCAGCGGGATCCTGCGGGGCACGAGCACACGGCGGGGTGAGGGCCGCAGACCCCGGGTGCCCCCTTCCCCTCCTGCCCCACTCCCCTGCCTCCTAGGGCGAAGGGGCCCGCAGGGCGGCCGTGGGGGGCAGCCCCGCCGCATGGAGCAGCAGCAGCGGCGGCGCTGCGGCCTCGGGCCCCCGCGCAGGCGGCGGCCCCTCACCTGATGAGCGCGGGCGCGGGCGCCGCGGCGCAGAGCAGCAGCAGCAGCAGCGGCAGCGGGAGGCCGAGCGGGGCCATGGCGCGCGCGGGATGCGTCGGGGAGCGGGATGCAGCCCGGGGGGCTCGCGCTGCGGCAGCCCGCGCCGCCACGCACGGGGCTTTTGAAGGAAGGGCCGAGCGCGCGGCAGGGCCCCCCCTTATCCAGAGATTTTCAGGTCAGCTGACGGTCTAAAATTGCAACTCGGCGTCATGTGATCGGCGGGCCGGGCGCGGGGGGAGGCGCTCGGGACGCCCTGCGCCCGCCGGGGCGCCCGCCTCCCCGCCGGCCCGGCCCGTGACTCAGCCGCCGCCAGGGCAGCAGTAAACACCATCGCAGCAGTCACGAGGCCGCCTCGCACACTGCGCACGCCGCTTTTTCCCTTATTTCATTATTATTTTTTTCCTTCTTCCTCCCTCTTTCCAGGTTTTCAGGCTTTTCTCTGCCCAGCGAGGCGGGGCAAGGATGGACGCCAGCCCTGCAAAACCAGCCCCCGGCCCCACTCAGCTTGGCCAAGGTGCCCCCCCTTCCCCAAAAAAGCCCGGGAATGGGCACCGGAGGAGACTGCTGTTTGGCAGTGGAGCTTAGACCCTGCGACGTGGCCCGGGAGGCCGCGCTACCTGAGCCCCCTCCGCCACCGGCTTCCCCTGCTCTGTGCGGAGAACGGGGCCTGCAGCCCGGCGGGTTTGGGCCAAGGAGCGCGCTCTGCGAGGAGCGGAGCTGGCCGCCTTGAAGTGCTGCGGGCACCGCGGCAAGGCTGATCCGTGGCCCCCGGCGCCCTGCGCCAAAATCCCCAGCCCAGCTTCTGCAAACACCGTGAGACCAGAGGAAAAAAAAACCAAAAGTCAGCCCTGGCCTCCCTGCTATTTCACTACCTGGTCCTGGTCCTTTTCAGCCCCGAGGGCTGGGAGCATTTGGCCTCTTCCCTTGCTTGGTTCCAGCACCTGGGCACAGGGTGGAAGTGGGTAGTGGGTACCAGCTGCTGCTGGGCTGGTACCCTGGCGCTCTGCACCTTGGAGCACCTCGGAACACCTGCCCCAAGGCCCGGGACAAGGGCTGCCCCCGTGCTGGCCTTGTCCTCACCGCTTGTCCCGGTGCCTCCCTGCCCTTCCTGTACTGGCCCTGTGGGGCGATGCTCCCTTGGGCTACCCCGACACGTGGGAGGCCATGTCCTGCCTTGGTGACCTCGCAACTGCTCCGCTTCGGGAAGGACTGAGGCATTGGAGGCCTGGGTCTCAGAAGATGCCGTGGAGGAGATGCACAGGAGAAGTGGCTGTGCCTCAGGTGCCTGGCGCATGCTGGGGTCTCTGGTGCCCGGGAGCTCAGCTGGGAACCTACCATGTCCTTGGGTCATCAAAATTAATGTGGCCCCTCCGAGCACAGAGCCTCCATGCGGAGGAGCCCCCTGTGAAACCTGCTGGGCAGCCGAGCAGACGCTTCCCAGGGGATGTTCCCCACGCTAGCCGCAGCCCTGGGGCAGCGCGCAGAGCCCGTGTAACCCCTTTGGCTCTCCCAGGCAGCCTGGACGGCTCTGAAGAGGTGCCAAAACCTCCTCCCTCCTCTTTGAAGTGGTGAGGAAGAGGCTGGTGAAAACAGCCCCCGCGGGGCCGCTGCGGCAAGGTCCCTAGTTGTGGCCAGCCCACGCACCGGCCCCCGTGCAGGTGGTTCTTCCAGTCTGACCTTCTGGTCAACCTCGGACTTCTTGGGAAGCCCAAGGAGGCCGCCGGCCATGTCTGGCTGCAGGATCACGGGGGCAGCCAGAGCCGCTGCGAGCGGGCTGAGATGCAGAAAGACAACAGCACAGACCGGATCTGTGGATTACTTTTCCATTCACAAGGGATTTAAGGACAAGTTTTGCCACTGGAAAAGCAAAGAGCCTTTCCTTGGGCTTCCTGCGAGCAGTGTGGTGGGCTTCCATGCAGGAGCTGTCCTGCATATCGCACCAATGCTGCAGGTCACTCCTTGCTCGGTCTCTACTTGCCCTTGGGTGCCAGACGTGTCCTGGCTGCAGGCCGGGCTGTGGGCAATGTTGCTGGGAAGCAATGGCATGAGGGAAGATTTACCCTTTCCTATTTTAAGGAACTGTTTTGTTGGAAAAAGGGAGGCTTTTGCTGGAAAATGTGAGGGTGCCGGTCCTCACCGCGGTGCTCGCACCCGGGAAGCCTTGCTGCCAGCTCTCCCATCCAACTGCCCGTGCCCAGGCCAGCCAGCCTTGGGGCTCCCTGTACCTATACGTAGACCACTCCGTGACCCTCTCCCAAAGACCCAGGGCTGTTCCTAAAGCAGCGCTTCTGGAAACAGAGCCAGGTGCTTCTCCAGGGCTGTTCTGCAGCGTCCCTGGGCGTTTCGGCGGCGGGGCCGCTTAGGCAGCGCGCGGGGCTCTCCCCACGACACGGCCGTGCTGTGGGCGGGTGCTGACGCGCTCCCCGGCGCGTTCAGGGAGCCGGCTGTGGTTTCGCAAAGCCGCGCTCGCCCGTCGTGACAACGTTCCCAGGCTCGGGCGTTGCGGGTGCCCCGGCCAAGGCACTGGAGGTTCTGCAGCCCATGGCAGGGCTCGGAGGGAAGAGCGTTCCCGGGCCGGGCCGGGCCGGGCCGAGCCGACGGCAAGGAGGAGCAGGGGTGCGAGCAAGACGCAGCAGGCCTGGGCGCTGCCACTGCGCGTGGGAGGCTGCGAGCAGGCACAGAGTGCAGAGCATCCACACGCCGAGCTGCTGGAAGACATGGTCCTGCCGGGGCTGCTACGGTGCTGCTGTGAAGCCTGTGATGCAGCTCATGAGCAGAGCCGGATTCACCGGCTCTGGCAGTAACTTTTTCCCCGTGGAGTGCCAGGACCTCACCTGCTCCCAACGCTGCTGCCTGCGCCAACGCAAAATTCACCCTAAACCCCAGGCACCTGAGCAGCACCTGTGGGTCCCCAGCAGCCCAGGGAGCCCCAGGGTTAGCGAGGCGGCTGGAAGCCTCCAAGGGTGTGCAAAGGCAAGGCCCTCTTGAGTGCTCCCTGGCCAGGATCCTGCACAAACATCGCTGCTGCCAGCCGGGCTGCTGTCACCTTGGGCAGACACTAAGCAGCGTTGCCAAAGCCCACGGCTGCTGGGTGGCTGTTGCTTGGGTGGCCTTCGCCCTGCCCAGCCCCGTGGTGCTGGGAGGCAAGGGAGGCTGCCCGGCCGTGGCCCTAATCCCAGATCCCTGCCACCTCGCGTCACCCGGATCCCCTCCGCCCCCGCGCTGCTGGGTGCTGCCCCGGCCCGGCAGCTCAGGGTGTGGGTCGCACCTGAGGTGTTTCGCAGCAGCCTCCCCGAAATTGCCGGGGCCGCGTGATGACTGCTTGACGGGAAGGGGACAGACGTGGCACCCATCGCATCCGCTTATCTCCTCCCACGCCAGGATGTGATGGGCACGGGGATCTGGACCTGTGCCTGCATTGCCCCTGTCCTGAGGCATCTCACCCTCCTGCCGTGGGAGAGGACAGCTCCGCAGGCTGGCGGGCTCTCACAGTCATGTCCCCCATTTCTTGCTGCATGGGACACTTGGCTTCCTGGCAAAGCATAGGGATGTGAAGAAAGTGATTTTGGGGGTAGGATTTTGCAGGGATGTAGTAGGGGAGCAGCTGCTGCTGCCTGGGCCGCATTTGCAGCCAGGGCTTTGCCCGAAGCGCTGGGCTTTGGCCCCATCTCTGGTTTCTGCCGGGCTGTGTGAGAAATGGCACTGGGGCGAGGGAGCGACCCCGCTTGTCCCCGTGCTGGCACGGTGCTGAGTCAGGCTGGCAGCAAGCGCCGCGGCGCAGGCAGAACCGAAACCCGGGGCCCTTTGCTCGAAGCGCGGTGCCCCCGCCAAGGGCAGCCTCCCCGCGTCTCGGCCTCCGTCGTGCCGGCGCCAGCGCTCCAGGCGCCCTGCTGGGCTTCAGCCGCCCTCTGGGAAAATGTGTGAGTGCCCTGCGGACGTGAACAGCCCCCCGGGGACAGCCCCAGGGGCCAAAAATGCAATTGTGGGGCAATTCCTCTTTTTCCTGTGCTTCCAGGTACAACCAGGTGAAGATATGTGGATGTGCAGTGTGGACTCCAGTGAGCAATTCTCTTTGTGTGAGTC
>JAVCKT010028635.1:13979-29315 GCA_032273925.1 Rhynchotus rufescens
TAAATCTGTAGTTATACAGTTTGTAGGCCTTTTCCTAAGCACAGGCCTCACTGTGTGCCAGTGCCAGGATTTTCCCATCTGGATGTCTGGAATTAAGGTCTCAAAACTGCCTTGAAGCTCCTTGGCAAGAGCAGACTTGTTTTCGGTGTTTCTTTTTTTTCTCTTGGTGACCTCTGAATTCCTCTGTTTCTGAGGTCTTTTGCATAGAAGCAACATTATATATTAAAGGAGACTGGATCATGTGCAGGACCCGGGGCAGCGCCGAGGAGGAGTGGGGCGGGTTGGCTGCCTTGAAGAGCTGCCACCCTGCGGGAGCGGAGCCGTAGGAAACTAGAGAGGCTCCCAGAGGAGCAGTTGGGCAAGATGGGAACCTCATTATGATACAAGGTGGAAGACGTTATTAACATCTCTTGGCCTCGCTGGGTGTTCCCGCTGGCAGGGTTTCAGCCTGCTGGCGATGAGTCACGGGACGAGGTGTTCTCGAGCCCCCGTGCAGGTGAGCCTTGCACCACGTTGCTCAACCGCCCCGCTGGAACTGGCAGCCCCCTGCCCTCCATTTATCTTCCTTTTCGATGGCGTTAAGGACACGCTGTTGAGCAAAGGTCTTCTACAAACGCCTTGGCCCTGAGCAGCTGCGAGCCCCAGCCTGCATCTCCCCTGGGACAGGGAGAAGGAGGGCAGCACGAGGGGTCAGAGCACCTGCGGGAGCAGGTCCCCGACAGACAGATGGCAAAAATGGGGACAATCTCTGGAGTCGCCAGAGAGAAGCCAAGGTATGCGGCAAGGAGCAACCCTTGCAGGAGATGTGGGCCAAAAGTCCGTTGCTTAAGTCCTTTTCTGAAACAGAAGTGCTTGGCACTGCAGCCCTCGCATGAAGCAAGCCCTCGAAGCCTGATGCTTCCTTCCCTTTTCCCATTTTGGGCATGTTTCAGGCACATTTTGCATTGTCATCCTTCCTCCTGTGCTGACAGTGCTGGATGATGGGCGCGTGGCTGCCTTGCTCCTTCCTCCACAGCCTGCACGCCGCAATTGCTCACGTGCACCAACTTCACCCTGCTCAAAAGAAGCTTTACTGGTGCAGGGTGAGGACCCCCCGCCCCATGTGTCCGTCCGTGCTGGCCGTGACTCAGCTAATTCCCTCTCACTGGACTCATTGCCCGGGTCAGCAGTAAGTTATTGCTCAGACCGGCCACCTCCCTCGCTGCCACAGATGTGCTGGGCCTGGCCAGGGGGGATGCAGGACATGGCGTGTGGGGCACCCGGCCCCTGTGAAACCGGGACACGCGCCCGTACCTGCTTAGCAGGCACCTTTGGAGGATGCTCTAATTAATGTTTGCTCAGCGATCGGAGATGACAAGCACTTGGCGCTATTAGTGAGCGATTAGTGCTGGATGCTGCTGATGGTGCTGTCGTTTGGACGGAAGCCAATGCGGAGAGGTAGAAAAGGGAGCACAGGCCGGGGAGGAAATTCTATTAAATTCAGGATACAGAATCTTCTGCAGTTCAGTGCTTGCCTTTGATGCCCCTTGTGCTGCAGGGAGCTAACCTCAAGCCTGCTAAAGGTTTCCTGTGATTTCAGCAGCACTACGCCGAGCCTAATGTGCTTGATGTGACGTCTCTGCATATACATGTGGATAGGGCGTGGGTTGTTAAACTGAAATGATTACACTAGGTTACTTCTTCCCCCTGCTCTTTATCATTGAGCACAACTGTGAGGACAGGAACTCTCAGCAGCAGCAAATCACATATGGCTCTGTCTTTATTAGAGGAAAAATCCTTGGTGAGAGTGACACCTGTAAATCTATTTAAGAAATTGCTTTCTGATCCACTGACATATAAAAGCATTGTCATCTTAATTCCCTTTGGCCATCATCCTCAACTCCTTTGGCAGCAGGGGTAGCATTTTGCTGGCTTCGTGTTCACATGCTAGCTGCAAGCAGATAGGCAGGAGGTCCACATGGCGCATGTCCATCGTGCTTCTCCCTTAGCCAGGCACCGACTTTACCCTGCCCAGAGAGGCATTTAGTATGTATTTTATTACCAGCTCTGGTCAATCTCCCCCAACATCCTTGTCCCCACTCAGTCTTCCCATTCTTATCCTTGCCTAGCCATTTTGGGGATCTACTGGGTTCTTCTGAGACCCAAACTAGGGCCAATATTGAAACAGGGATAAAACATGATAGGTGAATCACTGTGGTGCAAATGAGATAAAACAGAATGGCTGTGGCAGAGAAGATGGGGGCAGCTCACAAACCACAGGCCTGTTTGAGAGCAGGATGATTAGGTTAAAAACAAAGAGCCCCAAGAGAGAATTTTGCCCCTGTGAGGGTGGCCTCAGAGATTTTGTGCATTTGAGGAGCCCTTGGTGTGCCCTTCTGGAGACTGGAGCAGTGCAAGCCCTGAGCCCCTTGCTGCGAAGCTCATGTGGGACAGGCTGGATTTTCTGGGCCAGTCAGCAATACCAGTACTACCAGTCATTGCGGCCATGTGTTTTCATGCAGTTTTTCAACTGCACATTTTTTTTTCACGCTGCAATCTCAGTTTCATGAAATCCGCTGAGTTTCAAGCAAATGTGATTAAAATTTTGACCACAGAGCTCTATTCCTCTGAAATGATGGTAAAATTCGCATCTCAGGACCTTGCAGTAAAAGCTGAGATGGAGAGGTAGCATCCTGCTGGCTGTGAACTTTTTGTGTCATTGGAAGCGGGAGGCCAGCAGCCTTTTTAGACCATTTAGCAAGGCAGAGCCTCACTAGGAGGGACCCCAGGAGGTCTATCTTTGGAGGGCACTTAGAGGCACGCTGGCTTGTCTCGCTCACTGCCCCCAAGAAGGGGCCCATGCATCGGTGACGCCTGTCACCCCTGCGGTGCCGCTGGGCTGCAGCAGGAGCACAGCACACTGTCCCCTGGTGGCTACTGTGGAAAGGACTGGGACCTGCATGTGCTCCCTGGGACTCGCCACCTCCCGGGCCTGGCCCGGAAACGTGCAGGCCCTTCCCTTGCAACCAGATGTTTTGCCTTGAAATGACCCAGTCCCTCATGCTGCTGAGAGGGAGGACTGCTGGCCCTCGGTGCCCGGCCCGTCAGCACCGTGAGGGCACCCAGGCAGAGGGTACACCCACTTCTTGAGCCCCCTGTATGTTATGAAGGCCGTCGTCAAAGAAGATGTGGGGCTGGATCTGGGTGAGGATGGGGCCCTTGGGAGCCCCGTCCATGAAGAAGGCCTCATCAGTGGCCAAGCCCCATTCCCGAAGCGTCTTGATGGCTCGGATGCCCATGTCCCGGCCGCTGCGGGCTGTCACCAAATAGGTGCGGATGGGAGATTTCTCCTGGCTGAACTTCTTTCGCATCTTCCCAAGGCGCACGGCAAAAGCCTTCAGAGGACCCTGGAATTACACAGAAAATTGGGAGCAAGTAGGAAAAAGTGGCTGCTCTGTGGAAGAGCAGACAGATAGAACACAAGCCACCCTTTCCCACTGCAGGATTTCCCAGGCCTTTACAGAGCACAGACCTGCAAGGAATGCGTTTGGACAGTGTTGGGTTGGCACTGTGCATTCATACACTGTCCTTGGTTCAACCCTGCGGTGGTCAGAAGACAGTGGAGCACTGTGGTGCTGATGCTAATCCTGGAGTGACCAGGGAAGCACATTCCAGCTAGCGGCACCTTGGGGTCCAAAACCCACAGTGACGTGGATCGCAAGAGGTCCCAAAGGTGTCAAGGGTGTTGTGGGTGACCACTGCTGACCTGTCTCCAGCTATTTGAGACTCAGGGCTCATTACAGAAGACATCTCCAGTACAATGCTGGGTGAGGCCTGCAGCAACAGCTGGGAACTGGCTAATGTGAAGGGAAACCATAAGGATTTGTGCTTTTTGTTCTGCAGGGGGCTTGTGACAATGTCCTGGCAGAAGGGAGAGACATTTGCAGCCTGGTGCAAGCTGCCCATGCAGCCAGGGCAGCTGGCTCACCTCTCCCATGGGCACAGCCTCCATTGCCCTCTCGTACTGCACAGCTCCCTCCAGTCCCTTTTCCCGAAAGACCTGGTCCGTCTCGTCCGAGAAGAGCACAGCGTCGCCATCAAACACCACGCGCAGCTGGGTGCTGGGGGTCTGCACCTCTTGCTGGAAGACGAGCGCTGCAGAAACCCCTGCGAGACGCAGTGTAGGGGGAGAAGAGGGGGCAGTCAGGTAGGATACCTTGTCCAAAGAGCAGCTTGTGCATGAGCAGCTCCTCCCTGGACATCTGCCATGGCCCTGCCTGACACCACCAATGTCTCTGGGAAAGATGCTGGTAAGGACGGGTTGGTGAGGACCAAGCTGGGCTGGTTTCTGTGGGGGTCAGACCAGCCTTTCTAGGGCTACATTACTTGGGGGCCAAGGAATTGGCTGCTGGCCAGAGCCTGGAGAGACATCAAGGGCCGTGAGGAGATTCCAGGTGGCAGTGTATATGGCCGGCACAGGCCACCCTTCTCCTGGCATGTGCTCGCTCTGCCAAGTCCAGGTTTAGCGCCCGGATTTACCACGTCACGCTGTGAGTAATAGGGACTGGCACCTCCACCAGATTGGCATAATTGGCTTAATTACGGCTCCTTTCCTCCAAGCTGCTCCCTATATCATCTGCAGACTGAGGACTCTGGATAAGACACTTGTTGGAGCAATGGTATTCTCCATGGAGAGTTTAGGAATTGTTTTGTAACTAAGGAACATCTTCCCCCAGCCCCACCGCCCAAAAAAAAAAAAAAAAAAAAAAAGACAAGGCTGTAGTTGATTTGTTATTAACTTGAAAGGAGCTTGGTCAGCTGCTGTGCTCAATACCCAACCAAATCGGTCACATTAATGAGATTAACCCCATTAGAGCTGTTGGGTAGACCATACTCCTTCCAAATCAGGTCAAGCATGTCTTTTAAAGTGGTCCTTATTGTTAAGGTCCTTATTGTTAAGTGGTTAATTTTTGTTGTGCTAAGCAAGCCAATGTCTACAGTATCCTTATTAAATCCCAGGAAACCCAGGTGCTCCCTCTCACCCATTTAGGGAGTGGCCACAGGCCCCAAGGCAGAGCTTTATATCTGGGCACTCTGCTGCTCTGGGAAAGCATAGTCCCTCTACAGAGTTAGGTCTGGGTTTATGGGACCTGGGCATAGCACAAGGACACCCCATGGTGGGGCCCAAGGCTATGTGGGGCAGAGGGAAGGTACCTCTGCGGAGAGCGTTGCAAACGTCCGTCCTGTCGGCTGAGAGGAAGAGCTTCACGTGGTGGGATTTCAGGTACTGCGTGGAGTCCTCATTGCTGACGAAGCAGAACTTCGAGATCTCCAAGCCTTTAGGGCAAGGTAGGTGAGCAAAGTCAGTTAGGGGAGAGTGTCCTCTGCCTCATGCCCCGCTCCTCCCTGGACCTTGGCATGCAGAAGCACCAGAGCTGGAATATCTTCCCTTCCTCATAAAGGTCATCCCTATATCTTAACCATGATGAGCCCTATGGTAGGGGGCTACCTGAAATGGTAGCATTTAGTGACCTTCCCCAAAGCCGTTCAGGGAACTTGCTCCTGTTCCTGCTGCGTTGTCTTGCCCTGTCACTCCTCTAGGAGCCTTTCTGAGAGCCACACTGGGGTTTTACTATAGCCCTTGTTTCTCCAGTTCCTGCCTGAGGATGAGGAGGCAGAGGCTGCCCTAAGTGTTGCCAAGTCCCACTGATATAAGTACTTGTGCAGCAGGTAAGGCAGGAGGCCAGGTCAGGCTCCCTTCTGGCCTCTGCAAGGTGCTCTGGAACTCTTAGAAAACTTCTTGGAGACACCAGGAATCTGACTCCTGCCAACATTACCCCTTTTCCTTAAAATGTTACTCTGCCCTGGGGGCTGAGTGGCTCCTGACACTGGGGTCTGCACTCCGGAGGATGCCTCCCTTTCTTGGTGTATCTGTTTTATATCATCCTAAATGAGAGGTGGCCTCATGGCAGCACCAGGCCCCTGTACCATAGTGCTTGGCGCTGTTGATGATGCGCACGCCGCTCTCGGGGCTGTTGTTGGAGAGCACGATGACGTCGAAGAGGTCCTGCTCCATTGGGTCATCCACCAGCAGTTGCTCATTGACGTGCTGCACTGCCTGTGAGAAGCAAACATGGGCACTAAATGCTTGCAACCGTCATCTCGGACTAGATTGGTGCTGGTGATGACTTTGCCAAGGCTCTGATTTGTGAGGGAGCAGCCAGTGGATAGGGATGGAGGGCCAGGCATGGGCAGGATATTGCTCTATAGCTGCCATTATACAGCATTGTTTGCCAGAGGGAGCCAGACAGCATGGGCATCCTGCTAAAAGCAGAACCAGGAGGGCAGGGAGCAGAGGTGTGTCCCAGTGGGCCGGGACATGTACATCTGCACCCCATGATGGGAATAATGAGGCTGTAAGGCAGGAGTAGCTCAGTGTGATCAACAGGGAGCTGAGAGTCAGGATGGAAATGGACTTTCAACCCATGCTCTAAGCAAGATGTTGATGGGAAGTTCTCCTTGATGGAGGGGGAGGCTGGAAAGCTTGGCAAAGCCACCAAGCCAGGTTAGTGTGTGGTCTCAGCTGGGCTAGGGGCTCACCTGGATGAAGCTGAAGGCTGTGCCTGGGGGCAGGGGCTTGTTCTGGTTGGCCTGCTGATGCCTCACATACTCATCCTTGCCCTTGGCCAAGAAGAGCGCATGTTCCTCCTCCAGGTCAAAGATGGCCCTGGCTGTCACTGCGATGACCAGTGCCTCACTAGGGTCTTTCTGTGGAGCCAGGAAGGAGAAAAGGTCAGGAGAGGAAGGTGGTTGGGGCAGGCTTTGGAGGCATCACTCCTGCACCATCGCTTCTGGCTTCACTGATGCCTGTGAGGGCCTGTGTGCACCAGAACTGATATTCTGGCCACCAAGGTCAGGGCTGGTGGCTGTGACGGCCCAACCTGTTGGATAAGCATGACTCATGCTGAGGACACAGTTCATGCGAAGGGGATTGCTCCATTGTTTGGGCAGGTCTGGGCTTGACATGGCCTGGGTCACCTCCTTGTGCTGAGCTGGGCACCGCTGAGCTGGGCACCACTGAGCTGCTCAGTGCGCTGTGCTCGCCAGCTGCCTACAAGCCTCAGCCCTGCAGCCTCTTCCTGCTGTGGAGGAGGCTGTGGACCTCCCTGGGGCTGAAAGACCCTGCAGCCCTCAGATGGGCTGCTGTGGAGGCAGCCATTGCATTGGAGGGCTCCAGTTCCCAGACAGGAGCAATCTGGGCCACTGCAATGGAATGCTGTGGCCCTCATTGCTGAGGGTGATGTGCAGAAGGCGTTGGGGTTAAGTTTGGGCAACGCTGAGGGTGCACCCAGGGACAGACTGACCTGTTTCACGTTGGTGTTGAGAACGGTGCTTTCGGTCTCTGCCATCTTCCCTGTTTGGCTTCAACCAGCAGCAAGTCTCTGATGAAACCAGTGCATTAAATGCATCCAAGCCAGAGAGGGGAAAAATGGGGAGGGGGAGAGGGGGTGAAAAAAGAAGGGCAAGAGGGTTATGTGTCTGACCTGCTGGTGGAACAGCCTGAAGACTGAGCATGCGTTTGCTGCCAGCAGCTCTGCTGGGACACTGTCTGGCCCTGTGGCTCCATGTGAGCCTGACAGAAAAAACTGCTTTATCTCAACAAGAAAAGAAGGAAAGGAAGGGGCAGGGAGCAGGATTCCCATTCCTGGTGATAGGACTAGCTCAGCTCTTCTAAGCACTGAGAACTCACTGTGATATCTCCCTTTGGTTCAACTACTTATAGCTAACTGCAATACAGTTTGTGGACACCACGTATACAGATACATTGCATATATATCCCCCTCCCTGTGCACACACTACTCGTGTGTATACCACATAAATACACATATAATAGGCATAGGTGTATATATGGAACCATATCTATACATCCCACTGTGAAGCATGTATCCTATCCTATTTCTTGTTGCCAGATGAGAAACAATCGGAAATTCACTTAAGGTAACAAAGAGAAGAGCAGACTCACGGTGCGTGCTGTCCCCGCTCCTCCGCGCAGCCCTGCAGCAGCCCCAGCGCGTGCGCTCGGCGGGAGCTGCTGCTGTCTATATGTGTGGCAGGAAGCAGGCGGGCCTCGCCGGCGCGCCGGGACTTGTAGGCAGCCCCTCGGGCTGGCGCCGGGCCCGGCTGCAGCGCCCGGGCCGCTGGCACGACTGCGTTTCCCAGGCTGCGCCGCACGGCCGGCCGGCGCTGCGCCTCGGGCCGCGAGGCCCCGGGGCTGCTCCGCGTTCGTGGTTATTTATATCGCGCCGCCAGGCCTCTCCTTCCCAGCCTTGACTGAGGAGCTGCTGTGCTCTTGGCCACGATTGCAGGGGTTGTGTGCTCGGGAGGCGAAGCGGGCTTGTGACGCGGCGCCGAGTTCGGCGAGGCACTGCCAAGCTGGTGAGCCAAGGGGTGCCCTAGCGCGGCACTTTCAGGTAGGGTTTTGGAAACCTAGCTCTGCCCTTGACAAACAAAAAGGCTGCTCAGACATTCAGTTTTTAGCACAAAACTGAACGCTTGGCCTCTAATGGTTTTTTTTTCTGAAGTAACCTGGGAATTGGAGGTGTCTGATGTACCGCTGGCACCTGCTGCCCCCTCAGTCCCTCTGCATCCCTGTCAAAGCAATGTTCTTTTGGTCCCCATTTATTGGATCTCTTGATTTCAGGAGGCTGGGGGAAGACCACACACTTCTCTTGCAGCACTGCTGGCTGTGCTGGGGTTCCAATGTCCGAGTGGCTGCTGGAAAATCCAGCTGGGCTCGTGGGTTGGGGCCATCCTGGGCCGTCATCATCGGTGGCCCTCGCCCGGCGCCTTCCTCCCGTGGTTTCATATCGCACTGCGCGCCCGGCTTCCGGCACCACTGCATATTTTAGCCGTGACAAGGTGAGCTTGGGGTTAGCTCTGCTCCCTTGCCAGCAAAGGGAGGAAGAAGCAGGCCTAAGGTGTGAGCAGTAGGGCTGCCTCTGCCCGGCCGTGCTGGCGTTGCGGGGGCTTCGTCACACCGTGTGTTGAGCCTGTGGGTGCCCCTGCAACCCGCGCCCAGGCAGCAGGCCTCTGTCTGCCCCGAAAGGGGCTCGCAGAGTGCCCACTAAAGCAGCACAAAGCCAGCGAAACGGGGAAAATCCCTCCCTCGAGATAAAGCTGGCGTGGGGTACGGCCCTGTAAAATATCAGCTCCCAGTCCCCGAGGTGGGGCTGCTCCCGAGCGCCAGTTCCTGCTTCAGCGGCTCCTGCGCTGCGGTAAGTCCTGGCGGCTCCGGTCACCCTCCAGGCAGCTGGCATCCTTGCATCGCTATCCTGAGGGGATGAGGGGCTGGGATGGAGTGAGGAGAGGGGGCACTGCAATCACTGAATCCTGCCCAAGCCAGCTACTCGGATATGCCCCTTTCCTTACTGCACCAGGATGTCCCAAATGACCTCGGGAAAGTCACTTAATGTGCATCTCGCTTCCCCAACAGAGCTACAAGGATGAAGTTGATCCCTCTGTCCCTGTGTGGGGGAGATGTGAGGCTCCCTGCCGCCCTTTCCTGGGGAAAGGCAGGATGTGAGGTTGGGGGGAACACAGTGCTGGCTGTGACAGGGCTTTGCTGGAAACCTTTGGGGGCTGTTTTACTGCAAACAAGAGGAACTGGGCGACTCCTTTAGCTGTGCTGGGAGAGCCCTTCGGGAGCAGCACGCCGTGTGCAGGATGCCATGGGACGCTGCCGGAGGCTGGCTCCGGGCAGCACGGTCCCGCAGGGCGCTGCGCGTGCAGGCAGCCCACTGCCCCGGCTGGAGGCTCCCCGTGCGCGCGGGGCCTGGCGGCAGCGCCAAGGCAAACACGGCCATACCTTGGCGTGTAGGAATGTACTTACTGGCGTCTCCTCCGTCCGTGCCTCGCAGGGCAGGGCCCGTCCTGCAGCGCGCTCCCCGTTTCACGCCCTGCTTCGGAAGTGGCCGAGCCCTAAATGCTTCTGCTTGCGTTTTATCGCTGCTTTGAATCGTGTTTGCTTTTCCAGAGACGGCAGGAGTGCATGCACCCCTGCGAGCGTGGGCACTTGCCCACGATGTGTGTTTGCTTTTCCCAGGTAGCTGGAGCTGAGTCATGGCCAAGGAGACGAGCAGCGGCGGCACCACAGCCCCGCTGCCCTCCCACAGCCCCACAGCACGGCCGGGCCTTGCTGGCACCTTGCTGGGTGCCATCCCACGTGAGTACACGAGTGCCAGAGCAGCCCAGGGTCTTCCCTGGGCGCCTGAGGTCTCCTGGGCCATGGGCAAGGTGCAAGATCTGCAGTGATGCTGCTGGGCTTGGCATGGTGTGAGGGGAAACAGAAGAAGGGTTGCAGCCAGGATGCAACTGCAGCTTCTGATGAAGGGGTGTCTTAAATGGCAGGCAGTGGTGAGACTGGGGCAGGTTTACTGAAGGAGGTAGATGGGGGCAGGAGGAGTGAGGGAAGCAATACAGTGTGACCAGCACTTGGGATGGACTCAATGGTGATAGGAGAACCTCAGCTTCCATCAGAGTGATGATCAACTTCCAGCCCTCATGGACAGAGAGGAAATTCTGGAAGTCCAGTTCCTTAATGTTGAAAAAGGTGGCTTTAAAGGTATTTCTTTTGTTTGTTTTAACCTGCTGTTGACCTCTGAACACTGCACCAGTACCCAAATGGGCACTCATCGCTGTGGCTGTCGCAGTGGCTGTTCTCCTCCTCCTCTTCCTTGTCTGTGTCATCAAGTGCTGCTGCAGCAAGAAGAAGCCCAAGAAGAAGGAGAAAGTCAACCTGCTTTCTGTCAGCAGCTCCACCACAGCCGGCCTCGTATGTGCTCCTTTTCCTCTCTGGGAACCTAGGGACTCCATGGTGGGTGGCCAGTTAGACCCTCGATACCAAGTGGTGCTTCCTTACTGCAGGTGCAACCTGAAATGGAAGACCTGGAGCCCAGTCCTGAGGACAAGAAATGTGGGAAGCTGCAGTATTCCCTGGAGTACAACCTTCGTGCACAGGAAGTAGGTTTCCCTATGGTGGGAGAAGCTACTGGGGCCTTCTCCTAGTATCCCTTTCTTTTAAATGGTTACTCTTCACTGTCCACCTAAGTATACCCCTATATCCAGGCCATACCCTGTTGCTTTTCACTGAGTCTCCAGCGTTGCCACATTCACATGGCCTATCCTCTTCTGCTCAGTCACCTTGTGTGCTCTTCCTCCTCAGATGAAAGTTGGTGTGAAGCAGGCAGCTGACCTGAAGGCCATGGACAGTGGGGGCACATCTGATCCATACGTCATTGTGTACCTAACATCTGACATGAAGAAGAAGTATGAGACCAAGGTTTATCGCAAGACCCTGAACCCTGTCTTCAATGAGAGCTTCACTTTCCAGGTAAGGAACAAGAGCTGCTGCTTCTTCCTTGATCCTATCAGAAGTGCTGCATGGACCCTGCCCACAAGACACAAACCTGTCTGAATAGAGAAGTGCCTTGGTCACAGGTACATGGAAGCAGCGGAGTGAAGAATCTGCACAGCATCTGCTGCCTCTATCTGTGAGGCAGGTCTGTGGCAGGAGAGTGAGGCAGTACTTTGTGATCTGCCCCTGCAGGTACCCCAGGCAGAGGTGCCCGAATCCACGCTGGTGATGCAGGTCTATGACTTCAACCGCTTTGCCAAGCATGACATCATTGGGGAGGTCCGCCTGCCCCTGGCCAGCGTCAACCTGCAGCGTGCCATTGAGCAGTGGAGCGACCTCACAGCTGCCAGCAAAGTGGAGGTTGGTCCTGGGAGGTTGGATGGGATGTTGGCCTGGAAGAGCCATATCCTGGCTATCTTCTTCCTGGAGGCTTCATCCCCTTTTCTCTCCCCAAGTTCTTGTTCCTGTAGTGTTGCTCTCCACTTTGTCAGCAGCTCCAGCAAGGGGTCTTGCTTTTCATGATGCAGTGCCAT
The DNA here is from genome assembly GCA_032273925.1 of Rhynchotus rufescens. NCBI lineage: Eukaryota > Metazoa > Chordata > Aves > Tinamiformes > Tinamidae > Rhynchotus > Rhynchotus rufescens. Next base: position 25,905 of record JAVCKT010028635.1, read on the forward strand.
GGCTTGCTATGGGAGCAGCAGCAGCTTCCTGCATGTTCCCTGCTGAGTAGCAAGGGATGAGAAGAGCCAGAAATGGGAGAAGTGCTGGTGCTCCCCTCCTGGCACCTTGGAAGAGGGTGAACACTGACTCCAGTTGCAAAGTGCCACAGTGGTGCTGAAGTTCCCACCTTGGGTGGTGAGGGGATCCTGCATCCCTCCTGAAGAGCCCAGGCAGGGAGACAGCCCCGAGGAGCAGACTGGCTGGTCATATCACCAAGAAGCAGAAGGGGCATCTTTATAAGCACTGCACATTCTCCTCATTGCCTCTTTGAGGAGAAAAAGCAGCTTTTTGGGTGCAAAAGTGAGAAGAGAGCACCAGAGAACCTGGAAAGTAGCCCTGAGATGCTGCTTTGGCTTCAGCTGTGCTGGCATTGCAGACTCCTCCACCCCAGCTCTCCATCTGGTGCTCACTGCTCACGTCTCTCCAACAGCAAGAGCAGCTCGGCGAGGTCTGCTTCTCACTCCGCTATGTCCCCAGCACTGGCAAGCTGACTGTGGTGGTCGTTGAAGCCAAGAAGCTTAAAAGGATGGACTCCCATGGGCTGTCAGGTCAGGAGGGCCCCTCGTATTCAGATCTCCCTTTGCCCCTGCCTGAGGTGGGTGTAGCTTCCCTTGATGACAGCAGAGAGGAGAGATGTGGCAAGACAGGGACTATACCCCATACCAGACTTGCCAGCTCTGCTTGGGACACCCAGGTGGATCAAACAATAGTTATCACTTGTCCCAGTCATGTCTCTTTTCCTGCAGATCCTTTTGTCAAAGTGCATCTCATCCTGAACAGGAGGAAGTGGAAGAAGAGGAAGACGAGTGTGAAGAAAAATACCTTAAGCCCTTACTTCAATGAAGTGTTTGTTTTTGAGGTGCCTTTCAATCAGATTCAGGTGGGTTTCCCCTGTCTAGAGGACATTCCAAAGCGCTCCCCCCTCTGCCCCATTACACAGGGTGATGACAAGAATGGCTGCAAGGACAGTGGTACCCATGGGTGCCTGACCCTCTGCAGCTGCTGTCACGTACTCCCTCTCCTTGGGAATCTTGGCCAATGATGCTGTGATGGTGTGCCATGGGCTGAGTGGCCTCCTACTCGCCATCTTCCCCTCTTCTATCTGCCCTCTCTTCCAGAACGTGGACCTGGTCATCTCTGTTTGGGATCATGACAAGATGACCAAGAACGAGCAGATTGGCAAACTCTTCCTGGGCTGCCGGGCCACAGGCAACCAGCTCCGGCACTGGTCTGACATGCTGTCCAACCCGCGGCGACCCATCGCCCAGTGGCACAGCCTGCAAGCTGTGGAGGTGGTCGACAAAGCCCTAGGGCTGAAGACCCACCTCAAGCTGCCCCTGCACACCCGATAGGGGCCTCCCATGCCTTCCTCACCTTGCCCTTGCAGCACACAGGAGCAACCATGGGCCAGACTGGGCACGCTTGGCCAAGAGGCGAGCTCATTGCTACTGCTCCATGTAGCACCATGAACCAGCGGAGCAGAGAGCCCCTCGGAGCAGGCCAGCAGCAGGCAGCGGACACTGAGGGGATGGTATTGGCATGGGAACGAGCTTGTCATGTCTGCTGGCGGGTGGAGGGGAGATATGCCCAGAGTTTTGAGCTCGTGTGGTAGCACTGAGTCTGTCAATGTTTCTGAAGAAGAGGACTGATGTGCTAGCACCCTGGAGTGGGTGTGTGTTTTGGCTGTGAATAAATGGGCAAGGGGTAAGCTCCTGACTGCCTCCTAATTCCTTCTTGGGAAGGTGGAAGGAGAAAAGACATCCAGACAAGGCAATAATGGTGAGAAACAGTAAGTTAGGGAGGGTCCTAAGCAGTGCAGGCCTTAAGCTTGGAGAGAGGGTGAGCTGGTAAGGAAGGTGTTAGAGATGCAGGGCCCATTCCTTGCTTTATGATAAGAATGCTTTGTGCCCTGGTAAGAGGTAAATGAAATGAAAGCAGGGAGCAAACACAGCCCCTGGACTCCTGCTGCTTCACCGTTAGCCTGTTCCAGACTTGGCTCTGGTCCGCGTTGCCTTGCATGCCCTGAGATGTGGCTTGGGGTGGGACTCTCCAGCTGTTGCATCTGTAGATGGAACTGTGCCACTTGTGGCTCTGTGTGCCCTGTGCAATCCTTGGCCACTGGCAGCTGGAGCTGCTGTGAGGACAAGGAATGTGCTGTAGTTCCCCTCCTCCTCACTTTGCTGCTGAGGGTGAGCCAGAAACATTAGTGAAGACCCATTCCTATAGGAAAGCAGTTTATCTTCAGTCATCTGGGGTCCCTCTGACTGCCTCTCAGGGAGCTGAGCAAATTCTGTGAAGCTGAGGAAGACTGAGAAAACTCTCAATGAGATTAATAACCTGAGCTTAACCTACAAAAGCTGCTCTACTTCTTAATAAATATTCCCTAGGCTTAATAGTGGCTGTGATAAAGGAAGAGATGACATGGTTGTTTTGAAATAGCTGTACCAAGTGAAGTGTGACTTCTGTTGGGGGAAAACAGCATGTGATGGCTCCAGATAATGAACTGAAGGAGGGAATCAGTCACCTGAGAAATACTTCTAAAAGGGCATAGAGGGAATTAATGCCTTGGTCTTAAACAGAGACAGAATGAGCTCAGAAGGGAATGTCTGTGAATGCAATATGGGATGCAGACTACATATCTGGGTTGGTTTTAGATATGCTTTTTTTGGGGGGGGTGTTCCCCTTGTGTCCCCATTGGTGCTTGCTGGTACCTTTGGCAAGGTCATCTGTCCTCCCACACCTCTCCAGCTGGGCTGATGTCCTGGAGAGCTGAGCATGCAACTGCATGCCCAGAGCAGATAGATTCCCCCATGGGAAATGTAATAAAAACCAAAACAAATCTCTGTTAGTAAATGAGAGGGAAATGAGTTTCTCAGCTTGGGAGATGGATTGTTAGGCTGGACCTCATTCTGGCATGGAAGAGTGTGCTTAGCCACAGGATGCAGCAAATGCATCTAGATCCCACAGCTTAGAGGAAGCCTGTGCGAAACTCTGGTGACTCCCTGCTCGTGGGTGTTGGAAGCCATCCCAAAATGTACAGATGGGTTTGCAGGGAAAGGAACTCTTTAAACCCCAGCATCACTAAAGCACCAAGACATGTTTGTCTGCAAAGCCCCGAGTCCCAGGTTGGTGCTTGTCTTTGGGGCTGCTGAGGAGGCACAGGGTGTGGGCTGCGTTATGGACAGGAGGGCTAAGTGTTCACAAAAGGAATCAAGAAATGCTGAAAAGAAGGGATTTGCTGTGAGATTTATCAATTTAGATGAATTATTTATACCCAGATCTAAATGGGAGTATTCCCTGCAGAGAGGAATCCCCTGGTGTGAATCTCCTTGGAAACCTGTCTCCTGGGAATGATGACGTGGATCTCATGG
>JAVCKT010028636.1:0-10257 GCA_032273925.1 Rhynchotus rufescens
AAGCAGTGGTATCAACGCAGAGTACATGGGGCTCTCTCGAACCAGGCTGCTTCAGCCGTGAACAACGCCGAAATGGCCAAGAGTAAGGCTCGGGACCTGCGCGGCAAGAAGAAGGAGGAGCTGCTGAAGCAGCTGGACGACCTCAAGGTGGAACTGTCGCAGCTGCGCGTGGCCAAGGTGACCGGCGGCGCCGCCTCCAAGCTCTCCAAGATGTGAGTGTGGCGCTGCGGGGGCGCCGGCCCGCGGGCCCCGCCGCCGCCCCACGCAGCCCGCCCTCTCCCCCGCAGCCGCGTGGTCCGTAAGTCCATCGCCAGGGTGCTGACCGTCATCAACCAGACCCAGAAGGAGAACCTGAGGAAGTTCTACAAGGTACATGCGGGCTGCCCGCTCTGCGCGCTCGGCGCCTGGGTGTCCGCCGCAGCCGCGGCGAGACCCTAATTGTGGGCGTTCTCCCTGGGGATCGAGGGAGAAGGGTTAGTCATGCCAGGTTTGGAGCTGCGTAGCCAGGGTTCCGTTTCAAATGTCGCTTATTGTTGACCTTAGCCCGATACTGCCTTAAATTCGGTCAGCAGAGCACTGATTTGCTCTCGTCAAGAGCATTCTCTGTAGAGTGTTGTTGATGCACGGTCTAGTGTGTTTTCCAGAAGAAACAGTCCCTGAGAATTGCACTGCAGGTGCTGTTTGCTGTATTGGAAGAGTAATGTTACTGCCCTGCAAGATAACGGAGAAATTCTTTTCCTTGAGATGTTTCTGTAGTTTATAGAATACTTCATTTTATGGGTTTGTATTATTTAAAGTAGGAGGAGGACTTTCAAGAAGAACTTGCAAGGTTCTGCTGTTACTGAAGTGTCTCATCAGTTGCTATGAACTCGTTTTCTTAGAAATTCTGTAATGGCAGAGTCTTGCAATGGGCAAAGGAAAGACTCCCAGTGCTCCCAGTCTCTGTTGCAGTCTCGCATACTAACTCTTGTGTATTTTTGCAACCAGGGCAAGAAGTACAAGCCTCTTGATCTGCGGCCCAAGAAGACTCGTGCCATGCGACGCAGGCTCAATAAGCATGAAGAAAACTTGAAGACCAAAAAGCAGCTGCGAAAAGAGCGTCTGTACCCTCTCCGGAAATATGCCATCAAGGCATAAAGCTGTAGTGTACTGAAAGTTCTTACTTAACTGGCTGAGTATTTCTCATTAAATACAAGTTTGTTTGGAAGTTGTCATTGGTTTGTCATTAATAGAAGTGACGTAGAGAGGTCTTCAGTTTCATGGAGAAAAACCAGGATTTGCAGAAGGCTTCTTTTAGTTTCTTTATTATTGGTAAAAATATGTAACTAGCACCTTTTTCATAGGAAGAACAAGCAAATGAGTACAGATCTCTGAAGCTCCTTAATGTGTAAGGCAGAAGTATTTAGCTTGAAATTTATTTAAAAGCAAAACTTCTGAGATTTACTTAAGATAAAGACTTTACAGAAATATTTACAGTAGATGGGTCACACCAGTCATTCAAGTTTAAAATTAATACTCAAAGCTTTTCTTTATTGCCACTATTCAGGTGCTGTGTAGGTGAGTTAATTTGCTGGAGTATCTTGGTGGACTTCAGTGAAACCGCAGACTTGGCCAGCACTTGTTTGGGGTCCCTGCGCAGCCGCTTGGCGCGCCGGAGAATCCCGTGCACGCACGGCTGGTGCGAGGCTTGGCCGTCCGGCAGGAGCGAGGCCCTTCCCAGGGCGCCGCTGCAGCCGGCCGCTGCTTCCCGGAGCCGCTGCAGCGCCAGGGCCGGGTTTGGGCTCTCCGGGTCGAGCGCTGTGGGTGCCGAGCAGCGTGTTGGAGCTGTGAACAACAGACTCGAGCAGCGCGGCTGTGCGGGGAGGTCTTGACACCTTGTGTCCCGCTTGGGTGGAGATGCAGCAGCTTGAAAGTCAAGGCATGAATCGGGCTGCAAGTCTCGGCACATAAGGGTGATTGGTGGTGGCTGCTGCTGCAGACCTCGTCTGTTTGGAGTAGAGCAGGTTTGTGCGGATTTCTGGTCTCAAGATATGACCTAAGAACTGCATATGTTGATTTCTGTAATCTGCAGACTTGTTTGTCCTCATTGCAGTGGAGACTAGGGCTCCGTTTTCTGTGAGGAAAAGCACCTCTGCGTTTCCTACGTGGGCACCTTAGGCAAGACCAGGTGTAAGAAATGCTTTGATGCAAGAAACGCTCTCCCAGCTCAGGGGCTTGTGATCTTTGTGATCCTGGGTAACTTAACAGCATCACAAGCCCAATGGATTATTAGATCTCAAAAACTGCTTTTTTTGTTGTTAACTCCAAAGAAATGCTTCTTCCTCCTGTTCTGTCTGATCCTGTAGTGTATTTTGGCACATCTGAAGTGATGTTACTAATCTGATTGTGCTGAGAACCTCATAGATGCAGTGGATAATTTTAAGCAAAGTTGAGGTCATTGCAGATTTCTCGGGGTTCACCTGGGGCCTGGAATACATCGCTCCGGAGGCTGAGGCCGGTCTGCAAATGTGCTAGAGCCGACAACAACAGAGGGGCGCGTTGCCTTCGGTGTGCCTTGCTATGCCCGCGGCCACGGCACTCCGCGCTTTCTTACTGTTCATCCCACTCGTGCTAAGGTGACTGTCCGGTATCCTGTTTGGAGGGACGGGGTTGCAGAGTGGTGTTGGCAGCTGGAGGTGATGCTAACACCGCCCGAGCGCTTTGCTAGCAGCACGGTGGGAGCGTTGGCTGCGCTGCACTGTGCTCCCCCAGCCTGCACCCGCCGCCGGCACCTTCTGCAGGGTTTCACGTGGGAGCTGGTGTTGCTTTAGGCTGATGGGCCCGTTACGCTAAGCCCAGCAGTGCTCGGTAACTCCCGCAGTACCGGTTTAGAGCGTGAGAGCATCACGCAGCAGCCTGTGCCTGTCAAGAAGGAAGCGCACGCAGCGCCTTGAGGATCCCGGCTCCGCGCGCGCGGCTCCGCGAGGATCCCGGCTCCGTGCGCGCGGCTCCGCGAGGATCCCGGCTCCACACGCTCTGTGCCAGGAAGCTGCTGCCTGGAGGAGGGCAGGGAGAGGTTGGTGCTGGGAATGGGACAGGGACCGGTCTCCTCCCATCCGTAGGAACTCAGGCCTCTTCCTGGGGTGATACACTGTGCCCTAGTGCTCCTCCTGGATGTCGCCTCCAGAGAGGAGCTGTGTGGTTCTCATTAGGCTTCCTAACACGGAAAAGCAGATGCAGGTAACATGCCAAACCTCTCCTGAAAGTTGGGCTGGAAGTTCCAGGCTCTGCGTGTGATCCCTGGAGCCAGGTGCCCGTCAGGCTGTGGGAGCCTCAGCTCCAGTGTGGGAAGAAGCTGGACACAGGGCGAAGTCCTGGAGAGCAAGAGCAGCTGGGGGCTGCTGCCCTCCACCCGCAGCAGCAGGAAATATGCCTGGAGGGAATGGATCTTCCCTCTGAAAGATCCGATTGTGTTCCAAAGGGTCAGCATGGTGGGAAGAGAGGGTGAGGGGGGTGGAAAGGGGAAGCTGCAGCTGGAATGCCAGGCAATGAGCGTCCCAGGGGAGAGCAGCAGCTCTGGAGAGCGTCACTGTGACTTAACTTGTGACCCAGCTGCGGCCGCAAACAGCAGCTGGCAACGGGAACGGTCCCCGGGGCGCAGCAGGCAGGTCTGCTGCCGCTTGGCCGTTCCGCAGGGGACTGTTGCCATCACAGTGATTTAGGTTCCTGGTGCACCTCAAAGCCAGGCCGGCTTTGATGTTAAATCCGCCTGCCCTGGGCCTGGTGCCATCGTGTTTCACATCTTCCAAGGAGGGAGATTTTCACAACCCCGGCGGGTCCCCATTCCAGCGTTGCCCCTGCACCACGGAGAAGGGGTGGCTGTGCGTGCCCGGGCAGTGCGGGGTGCACGTGCTGGGTGCTCCTTGTGCACACCAGGGTGTGTGGGGGTTCCACAGTGGGATACCTGGGAGCCCCCACATCACGGCCGGCACCGGCCCCACGTTAGCGCCTGTGTTTGCAGAGCGTCAGGGCCTCTGAGGCCTCTGCTGTTTGTTTATTCCTTGTAACTGAAGCCGTTGCGCATCTGAGCAGCTTCCTGGGGAAAAGTCTCCTTCAGTAAATAAATAATTTCCAGGGTGTGGACCGGGGCTGGGGAGCAGCTGCCGGCTGCGTGTGCGCGGGCCGGGGCGATGCCACCGCGCTGGCCGCGCGCCCTGGGAACGGCTCCGCCAGGCCCAGATGTTTCCCTCGCCGGCGCCCCAGGCACTGGCCGAGTGCCCAGGGCGGCTGCGGGGGCGGCCGGACCCGCTCCGGGCAGCTGGGGCAGGGGCCTGGGCATGGGAAGAGGCTGGGGGCTGCGCAGGGGGCTGCGCAGGGTGCTCTGCAGGGAGCTGCGAGATGCTGGGCACTGCAGGACGTGCAGGGTGCTGCGTGTGTTCAGGTTGCAGTGGGTGCTGTGCACTGCAGGACGCTCAGGGTGCTGCATGCGGGCGGGTTGCAGTGGGTGCTGTGCACTGCAGGACGCTCAGGGTGCTGCATGCGGGCAGGTTGCAGTGGGTGCTGTGCACTGCAGGACGTGCAGGGTGCTGCATGCGGGCAGGTTGCAGTGGGTGCTGTGCACTGCAGAGTGCTCCACGTGTGCGGGTGCCGGACCTCAGCTGCAGCAGGTTGCACAGGACGCAGGGCGCTGAGCAGTGACCCTGCCAGCCCTGCACGTCCCCGCGGCGGCGGCTCCCGGCTGCGTGCGGCCCCTGAATGCGCGTCTGTGCGCGGCAGCGCCGGGCCGGCGGCCCCTCAATGCGGGCAGTGTCCGGCCCGCGGCTCCTGCTCCCCCGGCGGGGCCGCGGGGGCGGCGCTGCCGCCAGCAGAGAAGAGCCTCTGTGTTGGGGCCACGGGGGCTCCCGCTCCCCCGCGGCTGCGCCCGACCCCGCGGGGGCGGCAGCAGGGAACGGTAGCGAGTCCCGACGTGTGGGAAAGCTCCGTGTCCTGCAGCAGCCTTGGCCCTGCCGGCGCCTGCCGCCCGCCCCAGGGCAGCGGGGCCGGGGCCCGGCCGAGCCCAGGCTCCGGGCAGCCGGCCTGGCACGGCCCTTTCCACTCGGGAGTGACTCAGTCGCGCACCTCGGCCGCGCTGCTCCTCCCTTCCCTCCGCTCCCGCGTCGCCGCTTCCGCAGCCTGTTTCCTCGGGGCATGTGGCCGTGCCGGGGGCAGCTGCCAACCCCATTCCCCAGACTGGGAACGCGGTAGAGTCTCTATCAACACCCCAGTCCTGGGGCGTGGGGACAACGGCAGGTCCGGCCGACTCCCCTTCCCTGCTCGGAGAGGGATGGAGGCCGGTGCCGCAGGGCAGGCTCTGGAGGCCGCGCTGGCCCCGCTCCCGGTCGTCGCGTTGCGACATCCTGGCCTCGGGTACCCGCCGGCTCCCGTGTCCGCGCTCGGGGCCGCCCGCCTCCCCGCCGGGCAGGTTTAATCTCCTGATCGCTGCGGTCAGAGGTGGTGCCGGCCCAGCGGGGCAGGAATGTCTGCCGGCGGCAGGGAGGGCCGGCCCGGCACCGTGTCCTGGCGTTCGGGCGCCCATCCTGGCCTCCCCCGGCAGGGAGTGGGTGCAGGGATGAGGAGCAGCGGGCGCAGGGACTGCAGCGGCTCATCCTGGACCCCGTTCCCTGTGCCGCCGGGCTGGGAGAGCCGGGAAGCTGCAGCTGGTGCTTCTCGGGGATGGGCAGCTTTGCAGAGCGGGTCCTTCTGCTGCCCCGTGTTTGGGGCTGCATGGCCGGGTCTCACCGGCCCCTGGTTTGGATGTGCCGTGTGTGTCCCATCCCGGTGAGCATCCCGTCACAGCACGCACCCCGTAACGGCATGCATCCCGTCCCAGCGCACAGCGAGCAGCCTGGCCCGTCGCCGCACACATCCCGGCACGGCGAGGACTCCAGCACCGCACACATCCCGCCTGCTGCCGCCTGGCCACGGCCGCCCCGCACGCGACTCGCTCGCCGGCACAAAGCTGCCGCTGCGGAAATGTCTCACATCCCTGCGATGTCCCCAGAGCTGCCCTCTGCCATGGCAAACATTCCCCTCCTGTTTGTTCTTCCCTCCTGGTCCTTTTCCCTCTGCTCCCGGGGAGCCGAGAGCCGGGGCCTGGAGAGGGGCGCGGGGCTCTGGGTGGAGCGGCCGCCGCGTTCTCCTGCGGCGCCGGAGCGGCCCTCGCCCCGGCACAGCACGGCGGCGCGGAGCAAAACTGCAGCCCCTGCGGAAGGATAACAAAGCCCCGGAATTAGAGATGCGCTGGGAGTTTATTTTGCTGGAAAAAAATGTCAGAAATCTGCAGTGTTTGGACAGGGGTTTGCCGAGGAGTGTGAGATGAAAGGCTGGCAGCGACCCAGCGCGGGGAAAGTCCGGCCCACGGCCTTTCTTGTGGCTGGGCCGCGCGGCGGGAGCCCCGCGCCGGGCAGCCCGTTCCCGCGGGTGGTGCTGCCGGCCAGGGATGCCGCAGCCGGGAGCTGCCGGGCAGGATCCGCTCCTGCTGCTTTTGCCAGGTTAAAGTGAGAGCACATTTCCCTGGCAGCGAGCGGCGGCTCCAGCTGTTCCTGCTCAGGCTGCAGCTCAGACCTGGAAATGGCAGAATTCCCTCTTTCCCCCGGGATGGAGCCAGGCGATGCTGCCGGTTTCGTGCGCCGGGGCCATGGGCCGCCGTGGGCAGTGGGACAGGGAGCTGCCCATGGTGGGGCCGCGGGCTGCCCCTCGCCGGCGCTTCAGCAGCCTCAGGAAGGAGCGTCTTGAGCTGCACATGCTGCCGCAGCCGCGGAGGGGGAGCGGGCGCGGGGCCGGCGGGGACACGGGGCGAGCGGGGGCAACGCGGCGGCTCCCCGACACGGGGCAGCCCCAGGGCCGGGCGGGAGCAGCGCGGGGACGCAGGCTCTGCCGCGGGACGGAGGGCGGACGCCCTGCCCACTGCGCCTGACCCCGCGCCAGCAGCAATGACACAAGCGCAGGGCCTGCTTTGCGCGTTGCTTTTTAATACTGTTCACTTCTAAAGGGGCAGGACACGCCGGCGAGCGCGGGCCCCGCGGCGGCGCAGGGGCCGAGCCCCGGGGCGCGTGCGTTAAATAACAAGCTAGCGAGCGGCAGAAGCAAAGGGCAGCGCGGGGCCGGGACGGCACCTCCGCGGGGGCAGCACCACGCGGCGCCGCTCACACCGCGAAGTGCAGCCTGTAGGTCATCTGGTGGCCGTTGTCCCACGCGTAGAGCACCTTCTCCTTGGGGTTGTAGTCGACCTGCGTGGTGAAGGCGTACTGGTTGAGGAAGGGCAGCCGGGGGTCCGCCTCGGTGTCCGTGTGCGTGTCGAAGGCGTAGGAGATGTGCCCGTCCGTCTGGCTGTAGGTGTCCACGGCGTAGAGGACGCCGCACACCACGAAGCAGTTGCCGTAGGCGCTGCGCTGCAGCCCTGTCCTCCACGTGGTCTCCTTGCGCACGGAGAGGTCCGCGGGGTCCAGGCGGCTCAGGACGATCACCTCCTGCTGCGCGTAGTCGTCGTCCGCCGCCGGGTAGATGACCCAGAGCCCGCTCTCGTCCACGGCGAAGTCGATGTCCGAGTGGCCCCGCCACTTCCAGGGCGTCGCGGCCTCGTAGACCACGTCGTGGAGCAGCGCCCAGGCGGCCACGTAGCGCTCCCGCAGGTCGTACTTGATGATGTTCTTGGTGAAGGCGCGGTTGTAGTAGAAGGCGCCGCGATAGACCACGTGCCCGGTGCCGATCCAGTTGTAGGGCAGCTTGTAGACATTGCTCCAGCGGCCTGAGCGCGGCACGGGTTGGCGGTGAGGGGCTGCCAGGCACCCCGCGCCCGCCGCAGCCCGGCCCCGCGCGCCCTCACCCTGCTTGAAGCTCTCCAGGCTCCTGAACTCCACGAGGCTGTTGCCGTAGTAGTAGTTGGTGACGTAGACGCGGTCGTCCTTGGCCGCTGGGTCCTTCATCCAGGCGCCCTCGTTGCGCCCGTAGCTGTGCTGCTCGGCCGGGGGCTCCACCGAGGCCAGGGTGCCCTCGCACGCTGCGGGCGGCACCGGCAGCGGGAGGGCGGCTCCGCACAGCGCCCACGGGTGCCGCTGGCCCTCCCGCCCCGCCGCGCTCACCCACCTCCGCCGGGCGCCTCGGGGCCGCGGGTGCTGTTGGCAGGCGGCTCGGCGGTGTCCGGGCGAGGGGGGCTGCTCTCCGGCCCTGGTGCAGTCCCCGTGGACGGGGGAACGACGCGGGCCGGGCGCCCGGCCGGCGGCCCTGACCTCGCCGCGTCCAAAAACTCTGCGTTTTTGTTTTTTTTTTTGCGGTCAAGTCTTTTTTTTTTTATATATATATATCGTCGTCGTCGATCGTTTTGGGGTATTTTTTGGTTTGGCAAACCGGTGTTTCGGGGCTGGCGGCTGCCCGCGTCCGTCCGTGCGACTCGCCGCTTCACAGTATTCTCGTCTGTCGCTGCTCGAGCCCAGCGCCGAGGGGAAGAGACGGGGGAATCGGGGAGCGAAAACAGCGAAAAGAACTGAAAAAAAAAACCCAAAGCCGGAGCCTAAAATGAGGTCAAAGAGACGGGGTTTGGGCTCTCGGCGGTCTCTCATGGCTAAACTTCCTTCTCTGCGAGGAGCAAGACTTTGGTTCGGCGGCGCCGGGAGCGGCGCGACGTGAGGCGATGGCGGCGGCGGCAGCACGCTGAGGCGGCGCCCGTTTGGAGGCCGCTTGGCGCCGCTTTGAGGCAAACGCACGGGGCCGTTGGGAGGCAACGCGGCCATTTGGAGGTGACATGGGGCCATTCCGAGGCGGCGCGGAGCCGTTTCGGGGCAAAACGGAGCCGTTTTGGGGCAACACGGAGCCGTTTCGGGGCCATTTTGAGGCCGCGCGGCGCCACAAAATGGCGCCGCCGCTCCATGAGGCAGCGGGAGTGGCGCGGGGGGCGGGGCGAGGCCGTTGCCATGGCGCCTCCCGCCCGTTGCCACGGCCACGCCCCCGTTGCCATAGCGCCTCCCGCCCGTTGCCAGGGCCGCGCCTGCCGTTGCCATGGCGACTCCCGCCTCCTGCAGGCCGCCATGTCCATGAGGTATTTGGTCGCAGAGAGGGCCCGGCGCCCCCTGGCCTCCCTTCCTCCGCTCAAGTCCTTTTATTTTATTTATTTTTTAGTTTTTTTTGTTTTGTTTTGTCTGTCGAGTCTCTTTGTTCTCTTGAAGTCAAGATTTTTTTTTTTTTAAAGCAGTTCTTTTTTTGTTTTTTTTTTGTTTTTTTTTTGGTTCAGAGGTTCCTCTCCTTCCCCCCGCGGGCACGCGGGGCGTCGTGTGGAGATGTGGCGACGTTTTATTGTTATTATTATTATTATTTTTGGTTTCCTTCGGGCCGTGGGCAGGGCGCTGCTGGCGCCCCGTTTGTGGCGGTTCGTTTGGTTTGTCAGGCACTGCAAGAGGAATTGTTCCTTTTTTTGGTCTTTTTGCGTTATTTTTTCGCTTGCTTTTTTTTTTTTTTCTTTTTTTTTTCTTTTTTTTTTCATTTTTTTCTCAGAACGAGGTATAAAAATAAGAACGTGGCGTCCCCGCGGGGTCCGGGAAGGGGCGATGGGGACCCCGCGGGGACGGTGCTGCCGGCGGCCGGACGCGTCTTGTCCGTCCTGGGAATAAATAAATAGGGATTTGGGGGGAAAAAAGACAAAAAGGGAGAGCCGGTTCTCCGCTCCCGGAGCCGGCAGGGAGAAATCACAGCATTTAGACAAAAAAAAAAATATTAATAAAATAAAAATTAAACCCAAGCGGTCATGGCCCGCTTTGGGGGGGGTGGGATCCCTATGGAGCGCCCCGGCGGGAAATGGCGAAAAAGAGGGATTTTTGGTTAAGTTTAAGAGCTGTTTCCCCCCTCAGCGCCGCTGCCCGCCAGGGAGCTTGGCAAAATACCTTAATAATAAATAATAATTAAAAAATAAAACTTTTTCTTTTCCAGAAAAGAAAAAAATAAAAAAAGGAGACGTGGGCCGGAGGCCGAGGTGAGCAGAGTTGCGTAGAAAAGAAGCCTTTGGGATCAGCTGGGCTGGGAATTCCTTTGGATTCGGCGCCGCTTCCTGCCCCCGGGCGCGGAACGGGGCGGAAAGCGGCGGTTTTGGGGGTGTTTTTGGCAGGTGGGCGCCGTCAGTCGTCGCCGGGCTCCGCGTGGCCGCTGCAGGACGAGCAGGACGGCGAGGGCGACGCCGCGGGACGCGCCCGGCCCGGCGCCGCCGGCACCCCGTCAAGGCTGGAAAGCGGCCGCGGGCCACCAGTGGCCAGC
>JAVCKT010028637.1:0-11781 GCA_032273925.1 Rhynchotus rufescens
TCACACGAAGGGATGTTGTCTCTGGATAGGGTAAGGAGCAAATGTTTTAGGAAAGTACATAACAATGGGGCAAAGACAAAGTAATACCCTCACATTCCAGAACCAACCTCTTTGTCTCATTAGCTCTCATTAGCTCTCAGAAATTAAAGCAAACAGCTTAGTTTTCTTCTTGACTCAAAGCTGTTCTTGGTGCCCCTCATAACCTAGCAGGTCAGGCTCTTACTCAAGGCTTCCTACAAAGGACTCCATCCTTTCTTCTGGGAAGGTGGTCAGGGCCTGTCACTGAGTGCTTCTGCATCCCAGACCCTAAAAGGTCTATTTATTTTGTGCCACTAAATTTCAACAACCAAGGTCATGCCTACATAAGGGATTAATAATTTTTTTTTTTTTTAATTTCCCAATGTTCCCAATTCTGGCTTTGCTCCACCAGCATTAGCAACATGGAGATCCCTGAGGTAAACCAGTTGCCAGCACGACTAATACCACATAATTTCATCCTACTCATAGCAGTTTAATCAATATAGCACTAAAAATTTTGGCAGCAGTGAGGCTACAATCCTCATATTACTTATATTGACAGAGGCAAACTTGTGGCAAGTAAGAAATACTTAGAGGATCTTCTCAACATAAACAAGGCCTGAGAGACAACACTAGCTCTTTGGAGAGAGCTGGAACTGTTTTATCATGATCTACTCATATTGAACACGGAGTGCATTAACCAAGCTTCGGCAGGTAGGAGAGCAAGATCACAGATAACAGTACCATAGGAGGGCTGGAATTTGAGTGTTGTGCTGCCTTCATCCCTTAGTTTCCTTTAGCATTACAATGGATTTTTAAGTCAGAAAAAAAGGACACATATCCGCAAAAAGTTTAAAAATGACTGTTGCTATTAAAAATATCTATTAAAAATAAGATATTGTATTAAGATGTTATTTGCACCAAGAAATAGCAAAAAAAAAAAAAAAAAAAAAAGGAGAGAACAGAAATCAGTTTGGGAAAAAAAAGATTGAGTTTCAAACAAAAGAAAGAGCTCAAGGCTCAAGAAACAGTTGTTTTCTGTCTATCTCGAACTTCACTAGTCCACAGAGCATATGTGATGGGCAAGTGGGAAGAAGACCATTCTACATGCCAGCTATTCACAATACAACTCCAAAAGCAGTTTTTGTCTGAGAGCATCGATGTCCATTTTATTAGTATGAATAAAGGGAGTTCTTTCACATTTAGCTATATCCAGAAGGGCAATAGTCCATAAATCAATACATGGCATGGCTTTGCTTTTCCAGTCCATCAGTGTAATTCTTTTGGCTGCCAGTACTACTCTCAGGAGTCATCTCTTTTCCCATTTATTCAAATTATGTAGCAAGTTGGTGAATTCCAATACCAGCACTGCTGCAGCTTTGTCTAAATTGATTTCCAGGACCAACTCCATTTATCTAAGAACATTATTCCAGAAGCTGGCTGTTTGGCTGTTCTATAGTAGTTGCACATGAAAAAAAAAAAAAAAAAAAAAAGAGTACTTTGTCATCACTGAAACTACAACTTTAAGCTTAGATGCAAATATGTGAGTATTTGCAGATCTTGTAAACTGCTTTTCATGTTAGGCCCTGCTGTATTGGTCAACAGTTCTTCTGAGAGGTGGGAAACAAATTATTCCAATCTTACTCTTTTCTCTCTGGCTTTTGGAAACTGGGGTTTGTTGGGGTTTCTGATCCAAACTTGGAAGCAGAATACAAGCATCCATCAGAACGAGAGCTCACTCAGTATGTGTTATGGTAGAAACTCTACTACATCTCTAGGCAAGCAAATAATTATGTCACATCTGGTTGATCAGTTCTGGTGAGGACAGCAAGAGTGCCAACTGAACAGAAATAATTTGTGTAATAGATTGTCTGACCCACTTGCTGGCATATTGTATTAATATAGACATTCACAGATCTGTAAATGTATAAAACATACAACATAGTAAATGTATCTGTATTAGAAAAATAATATTTATGACTGTGTGAGATTGTAGTGACTTTCAGCCACTCTAGTCCTTACTCATTAGAGTGATCTTTCAGCTTTTACTACAACTATGATCTGTTCTAAACTAGCTAAATGTAACCACTATGTTTCACTGTAGTGAGATTTCAGAAGCTAAATTCAGGAATAAGTCTCTTGGACTCATCATAGCATATGAGAAACTAGGCAAATATTTTGAAGAATTATTAAAAATGAGGTTTAACTTTGTTTGCAAGTCTGAAACCAGTGAAGCTGTAAAAGCTCCATTACATAGCATATGATTCCAGCAGCTTATGCTTGGTTTGTCTGGTTTCCTGTACAGTAGGTGTTTGTCTAGTATTGTCACTGCAATTTTTATTACTTCTCAGGATGTGCGCAGATGTGCTCCATAAACATCCCAGGAGGAAAAGATTCTCTACTCAGTATCGTTGCTCCCCAGTGATGCCTACCTTATAGAATAACTTTCTGGGCTACCTCCTCTGGGATCAGGTAACCATTTAAATTCTCTGGATTTTGGTGTTTTAACAAGAATTTAATTACAAAGGTAAGTGTATGCACCTGCTAAGGCAGTCCTAATTATTTGATAATGGGGCAATCCTTCTCAATACAACCAGGTTTTGTGGTGGTAAGCTACACTAATGAAGCACACTGAGAGAACAAATTCTCTCTGTGTTAAAAAGCTTATTTAAATTAATCTGCAAAGACTGAGTTTTTTTTTTTTTTTTTTTTTTTTTTTAAATATATATCTCAGTTATTGACAGTTGTGGAGCTAGCATTCAGGAGGTACAGCCATTACTATGAGGATACTTGGTATTGTTTTTGCCTTGTGTGACTTTGTTAGATAATATAGTGTATCAATCTTTAATGATCAGTTCTGACATTTTTACCTCATCTGTTGCTTTTGAAAGCTGGTTTATATACAGAACTACTCAGCTGAAACCAATCAGTGCTAGTAACATTTTAACAGCACTACTGTATTTCCTTCATCCAGTACATCTGCTACAGGCTTGTGTGGTATGCACTGGGTCAGTATCACATTTTGGTTTTCAAAAATTCACACCTTATAGTTAGCTCTTTGCCAATTTACAATTGCAGAAGCCAGAAGCTAAACTACAATGTTACAACTTTATAATCTCAGGCTAATAAAAAAAAGTGGGGGATCCATAAGCCAGATGGGTTCCAATGCCCCTGTCAGAAGCTATGTTGATCATATACCACTTGTGTTTTTTGTTTCTTAATAACCAAAAACATGTTAGCATTAAAAAAGCAAATGCACTTGACAGCATCAATTCCATTATGGTTCCCAGTCATCTGCTTTATTGGGTTTGAAGGAATTTAGCCAGAGCGCTCTATTTTCACTAGAATGTCATTACAAACTTTGCAGCTTGCTTAGGCAAATGGTAAGCAATTTTGAGTGAAAATATATTTTTTAACCTCTCTCATTTGGCAGGAGGTATTTCTTGTTTAATTTCCTTTTTTTTCTTCCTCTTTTTTTTTCCCTTTTCTTTGCTCTTTTTTGAGCTGAAGAACATTACTTTTAGAACTTCACTGCTTTTCATCAGTTAGATGAAAAATATTGACAAATTACAGATGATGAAACATGGCCAAATTCTGTTCCATTTGTTACTGAATGGTATTTGTGCTTGTGGAGTGAATGGAAACAATCTGAAATTCTAACCCTGAGGCAGACACCCAGATTATTGGAGCCCAAGCAGAAATTTCAGTATTTGATCCATAAATATCAGGAGCTAAAAATCAACTAACATTACTGGTGAGAAACTTTTCTCAAAATTCATAGACTGAACCTTATCTCTCTCTTCCTTTGATTTTTCTTAGACAATGTCTATACAGTAAGCGCTTAATCTGCCCTCTTTTTGCCCATCTTAAAACAAGAAATTGGTAAAATCCCACCACCCCACCCCCTGCTAGAGAGAAGTAGGGAAGAAAAGGAACTTGTCTTCCTATGCAATCCAAGTAGCAGAGTGAATCTTTTCAGCCAATTCCTCAGTGTCCTAGAGATCGCTGTTATTAATGTGGCTGGGGGTGCATGCTGCTGATAATTACTGTTAGCTGGAATAATTAATAAGAATAATTGCTTAGTATGGTAAGAGAAGGGGAAGCTCTGGGAAGGGGAAGGAATAGGCTGGAAGAGTGATAGACTCCCTGAGCACATTTTTATAGACAGGAAGTTCGGCAGAAAGCATCCTGAGAATAGAAGAATTGTCTGGATGCCAAGGACAAAAGTTAAGACATATAAGGCTTAGATGAGATGGGCTTAGCTTGAAATGCTACATTAAATCCTATCATGGGTGTGTGAGAGAAATGACAGGCTATAGTTTTTAAGAGGTACAATGTATTAGGGATTGTGGAGTGGTCTAAAACTAGCAGAATAGGTTTTATTTCTGGTGCAGGACCAGTTGAGACAGCAAAAAGTCAGGCAGAATAAAGAGAAGTGGTGCCTATGAGAGGGTTTCTGTGTAGTTTATCCCAGCTAGAGAGAGGACAAACTAGTCATTAGAAAGAAAATATAGGTGCCAGGGGTATGTAGAATGACCGTGATTTTGGTAGAGCAGGCTAAATTTCCTGAGCATTTTGCAAGAAGGGAATGACACAAACAGCTCTCAGTCCTGCTGTGGAGCAACCTCTGCAAACAAGGCTGGCCCAGCAAGGGGATGGGAAGTTGCCCCGTGGT
Source organism: Rhynchotus rufescens (assembly GCA_032273925.1). NCBI lineage: Eukaryota > Metazoa > Chordata > Aves > Tinamiformes > Tinamidae > Rhynchotus > Rhynchotus rufescens. The sequence continues at coordinate 4,694 of JAVCKT010028637.1, forward strand.
GTAACTCATGCACTGTGACCACTGTGGGCATGGGTGAGCATGGACTGTGCAAAACCAGCTATTTGCTAACACCTGCTGGGGCATCTCCTGCCCCAGTCCAGCCGGAAAGACTTGCATGGAGCTGCTGTACACGCAGCTCCAGCAGCTGAGATTCAAGGGCACTTGTCATGAGCTCAATGCCTGCCATGAAGGTGGGCTTGGTAAGTGTATCAAGAGCGATGGTGGGAAGGCCCCGGGCTGACAACATATTCCAGCACAGCTGGAACCAGACCATAAGAAAAGGTTCATCCCAGGTGTCACAGCATAGACAGTGGCCAACAGCTATCACTGAGCAGGGAACACAAGCACCTGTAAATGTGCAGTAATAGATACCAACCACTTTCCTCACACATGCCATCCACAGCCAAGCATCTTCCCGAGGCACAAGAAGTCTATGTATTTGATAACCTGCAAGGGGTAAATCTGAAAGTTAAAAATCCAGCCCTCCTCCTTTTTTGTATCTTTTTTTATACTCCTTGTACACATGAGGTTTCACAGCTCTACTCTGCTTTGTGTGAAGATGTATTCTACTTTCCTCTGTGCTGAAGAAACCCTGAGCTCTCCCTCTCATCCCTGCACTTTCTTGGGGAATGCGTCCCTGCCTGTCCAAATATCCCGCATATAAATATTCCCTTCTCCACACCATTCCCCCTTCCTGCAACATACTCAAAAGGATATATCCATGGAAATCAAAATAGGTAGGGAAAGAAGAAATGGAAGGTCCTATGAAGCAGCACGAGTTGTCCAGCAATGAGTGATGATAGTGCCATAAGTGCAAGTGTGCTGAGAGTGACTTTTAGTTTGGTGTTAGTCATAGGGTTATTACTGTTTGCTAGGGACATTTAATTCTGTCACCGGAGATAAGAAAAGCATGTACTGACAAGGTGTGGCTGTGTATGATTTCACCTTCCTAATATAAATCTTTTAGCGGAGAGCAATTGAAACTGAAAAAGATAGATATAGTTAATTACTTCTGTCGGGCACAAGGCAAAATCCCATTACAAAGGCTTCAGTCTGGATCTTGTCTTCCCCCATGGTGCATACAATATAAATTAATTAGGGTCATATGACAAGCAGAGATGCAAGCCAACCAGAGCAGAAGAGTGACATGCTGTCTTTCCCAAAATAATACTGAAATTGCTATTGTCACTGTGAGCCCCATCCTGTTCTCATTCCTGCTTTACTGTCTTCTTGAGTCTGAGCTCAGGAGGAATGCTTTTAAAAGGATATTACCCAAGTTTGTGCAATTCTTTACTCATTCCTAGGAGCCAACCTCCAGAAGAAGATTGAAGTCGTCAACAGAGCTTTCCCTTCAATCATATTTAGCATAATACCAACACATCAGGGTCTTGGTCTCCAGTGCAGGTTCTTGGCTGCTAGCTCAGTTCAAATAAGAATCTTATGACAGCTGCAAGTTAAGGAATTCCTCTTTTAGCTTGAATGGACAAGTTTTCTGTGTACAATTTCTCGCAAATTCAGAAGCCTCTAAATGGGAATGAACATGACTGATGTAAACCAGCATCTTTGTAAAGAACTTTCAAGATACATATTTCTGAGGAGCACCAAAACAAATTGTCCAAGGAAACTTGCAATATTTTCTTTCAGAGATATCACACTTTGGGAAAGGTCTCAGAGAAGGCACTACTTTGAAGATTAAGGGCATTACAAAACTAGATTGAGCTGCCAGCTAGATTTGTATCACTAAACTATCATGAGTAGCGCTAGATTGTTTAGCTGATACAGGAATCTACAATGCTCAGTTTTACAGTAGAGTTTAATATTTTAAGATTGTGTTTAGCAGAGATGCCTCTCGCAGGCACTGCTTAAACTAACTTCTGAGAACCTAAAAACTTTACTCTCTCTGACCAGGGTCACATGGCCTAGGAAAAGGGACTTAGCCATAGTTTCCATTTTGTCCCCATAACTTCATGAGGTTGAAGGCAGGTTGGCTTCTTTGAAGGCAGAACTCCTTCTTTAAGCAGGTATTAACTGAGACAGCAAATAACTTGCTGAATGCCTACACAGCTTTCACAGCTGAAGGCTGGGTCACTTTCCCACCTCAAAGAGTGAGGGCAGCTAAAAGAGGCAAATTAAATATATAAATAAGATCAAACTCTGATCCCGTAAGGTGCTTCCATACTGGACTGAACATGCCAGAGTTTTTCCAAAATTACTGGGAGAAGATGGTGCAAGAAGCTGCATATCTCTGCAAAACTAGATCTGAGCGGATTTTTTTTGTATCCTCTTCCCCGTTTCGTTTAATGTAGTTCTTATTCTCCTTGGCCTGCATCTGTGTAATTTAAATTGCAGACACCTCAAGACTGCAAGGTATCGTGCATGCGCTGTGTTAAAATTAGTTACTGCAAACACAGAGATTCTCCTGAAGGCTTTTGGAAAACTGGGTGCTGTAGGAGCTTCCTCGCTCTGCTAAAACATCTACCCCTTGTCACATCAAGCACAGCAGCAATATCAGCCTCCCCAGAACTGCGCAGCCTGTTGGCGAAGGAAGTCCTGGGGGACTGCACTCTGCAGGGCCAGCCAAACAAAGCACTTAATCATGTGCTTAACTTTAAGCACCTGACTAGCTCCATTGAGTTCAATGCAGCCACTCACGTGTCTGAAGTTAAGCACATGCTTAAGAGATTTGTTGGATTAGGGCCCAAAAGATTAGAGCTCCATAAAACTAGCTGTGATCTTTAAAACGACAAAATGGCTTTCTCAATGCTAAAGCAAAAAATATCAACAACTCTAGAGAAAATCTCATGTATTTCATTTGTATGTTATGTATCAAGAGGTAAGGAAAGAAAATAATAAAATTTTTGAAGGAGCCATAGTAAAAAGAGAGAAAGGAAAACAGATAGGAAGAGATTTTTTCTCATCACCTGTAAGAGTGTGGAAATCAGTCAGGGAGAAAGTTAGAATACAATGGTACAGGAAATGAAAATGAAGAAGCTAGTGAAGGCTTTCCTTCACCCCCACCTCCCCCAGCCTTTTAAATGAGGCATTGACTGACTTCTTCAAACCGAAGCCTGAAAAGGGACACAAAGTTAACTGCAGGTCAGCCTGTGCCAGGGTCACTAAGGCCAGTGGAGGAAATTACCTAAGGAAACTAAAATCTAGGACATATCCAGGACCAGGAGGAAATGATGCTAGATGTTAAAACACATCTGGAAGGAAATCTTCGATTTATTGTCATAATGTGAGCGAGTTCTTAGAAAACAAGCAACCACAGCATAAAACACGGCAGGGAGAAACTAAGCCCTTAAACTACCACCCTGCAGCCTTGTGTCAGTCGCCTCCAGTACAAGACCCAACATGGAGCTTTTTCCCTTTGCTGCTAAAGCGAGGCTGAAGGCAGAAAAAAAAGACAGTGAAAGGAGCAGGAAAGGCTTCCTCGCTGTCCAGCTAAACTTTCCAACAGGTTGTGGTGCGTGGTGAAGGGGCTTGGTTCCTGCGGCGTTTCGGGCAGCCCGTGATGAAGTGCCGCATGCCAGGCTGCTACTGCAGCTAAAAGCAGCAGGAGCTCAGAACAGAAGAGGGGAGAAGATAAAAACCCAGCCAAGGAACAATACCTCGCTGCAGAGAAGTGCTGAGTGGGGCCCCGCAGGGACCACTGCGTGGACCTTTAAGGATTTCATGTTCGCATGATTAACTAAGATGAAGAGGCCAGCTGCAAACTTTAATTTCCTGATGACACAAAGGGCCATGAACAATATATATATAGGGTTTGAATTTGTAATGGCAGTAGGCTAATACATAGCAAAAGCTATTCAACATGGACAAAAAAAAAAAAAAAAAAGAAAAAAAGAAAAAAAAATCTATTCATGTTTATTGGTGCTTCATAACCAAACAGGGTATTTTTTCCCATTTAATTTTACTTGTGGACAGGGCAATAGGGCAAGAAATAATGAAAACTAAGAAGAGGATGCAATTGCCAGTAAATCTTTTTGTTATTATCAGTCTCCAGGAACAATTAAAAATCATTTAGTATTTCTCAAAACTGATCCGGAAAAGACACTCATATGTGTTTTTCATCCACTTTGAAGTTGCATGAATGGTTCTATCTAGCAGCTTTACACAAAGCCCATGCCTAAAATGTAGCAAGGGCAGATGCTGGCTTCTACTATGAATCCTTAGCCCTACTCTGGTGGTTCAAAGATGCTGTAATGATGGGTTAGACATCTCTTTGGAGCTGCAGTCTCCAGAGAGCACAGTGGGTCCTATGTCACTTAACCCAATAAATCAGAACTGGCATACAGGAATAGAAAACATTGTTCCTCTATGAAAAAACAGGTCTCAAAGTACCCATATAATACACCATCAATGTCAAACACTATTTCCCTTCTAGATCCTCCTCTAAATCCAGTTAGCATTCATACTGCAAGGTTTGTTGTAGTAACCTCATATGCAAAGTCCAAGGTTAGAGAGTCTGTTAAGAAAACTGGCTGTGGTTTATTGGTAAAGGCTACATCTCTTGTGTATTTCCTGCAGTTCACTACATGAACTTCTTTAAAGCCCCAAGGAAAAATCAAACCCTACTTTTTTTTTAAATAACTAGCCTAAGTCAATTTAATATTATGTGGGAGGTGATAAGAAACAATTAGCCTATTTTTAGAAAACACAGGAACTTATAGGAGTAACATAACTCATGAAGCAGTAATTTAAAACAGTCCTTCTAATGCACTTCACCTACCCAGAGATAAGCATCATGTAATCTTTCAAGCTATACAAGGGTCTTGCTTGATGCATATGGGTCAAAGAGCCAGACTAAAAGCATCTCACAAAAATTCAAACCACAGATATAAATATTCCTACTAGAGTTACTAACACATGAATAGCAAACTTCTGTCTGGAAATCTTACAGGAAAAACATTCTTGCAGATGTATGTTGATTTCAATTAATTTTAATTGGAGGAAATAACTGCAAATTTCCAGTCGACTTTTTTAGGATGTTACATCTCAATTTTCTCTGTCAAGGCATATTTTTTCTCTATTTGAAAATTTTCTCCAACAAAATTCCCCAAATTAAAATGACCATTCTCAGTTAAGTCAAATTCTGAAATGTAATTTTGCAAGAAAATCTAGCTCTTTTGCTCTTTCATTTTCTTTGTGCTTCCGAACACAAACAGGGTACAGTTGCCCATTTCTCCCATTAAATGAGAAGTTCCCAGATAGGCCCAGCAGTGAGCGCGGGCTTTCAGCTCTCATTGACTTTGCTCTCTGGCCACCCCAGAGCTCCTGAAGATTGTGCATAGGTTTCCTGTATTAATATAGCCTGCTTTCCTCTGCAAAGAAGGTTGCCTAGAGATTAAAGTATCCAAACAAGATGGAAATGTAGTAGTTATTAACAACAATCTAACAACAACAACAACAATCTATAACAACAATCTACAAGTGAGTGGTTACCTGACAGATATTTCTTGAACAGTCCTTGAAAACATTCATCAGGCACTTTCTGGAATTAGGCAACGGGTGGGTGCTCTACATGTGAGAGCACCTCATCGTATTCTGGAGGCCAGTGTAGCATTATAATTGCCACTTAAATCACACTTAACCAAGTGCTGGGATTTGGGGTAGCTGTCTTAGACGCTTAACCTGTACTCCTGACCAAATTATGAGATGAAAAACAAGGGCGCTCAGATATTTCCCTGGAAAGTATTAAGGAAAAATAAAAGGTACTGAGAAGGAGAAAAATGTTATTTTTCTATCACAGGTTAATAATTGGCTGAAGATGTTTACCTGAGTTGTTCGTAATGATAGCCTCTGGCACATCAATACAAGTGGAATACATGCTGTCTTGAAAGAAATACTGAAGAAAAACCTTTTATAGCTCCCTTCCAACCCCCAAAAAGAGAGGCCTGACAGCAAGAGGCTGTTAAAGGAGAAGTGCATTCCTTGAGACATTCACGTTAGAGTGGATCAACCTTAGTACCCCAAGCTTGGTGCCAAGGAACTCCATGCCCATGTTATTTACATTCACATTAAAAGTGTCAGCTACCCAGATACGCAGGAGTGGCTGAGCAGAGGAGGAAGAGAGCACACTCATACACATTTTATTTTCCCTGGGCCCCTGTGTAGGCTTTGCACTGCCTTTTCCCTTTGTTTGGAGGGGTATTTCCTTGCACTCGGCATTCTGCCAAGGCTCTTCGGTGTGATGTGCAGAAGAAAATGGCCCATCAGGTCCTAAGTTCCTATCACTATCAATACTCTATATATAATGGTAGTGACGGCAAGACTCCTAGAGTAACAGATGCTCCATATGTATACATAAAATTGCATCAAAGAAACTGTGCTGCTCTAGTCCTTCCTCACATCCACGGAGATTGAACTAATTGACGGGAATGAAAATAGCTGAACTGCGAATACGAGCCAAGGAAGTGTTGGGGGTCCAAGAAAAACTGCTCTTGGCTTATGTCACTAAACAGCTTAAGTTTCAATTTCGAAAATTACTTCAGTTTTACTTAAATCATTCTGTGTGCCAAGAAGCCAATTTGGGGAACTGATGAATGACAATGTCGCCCCATCTGCACTGAATGCAATATCCATTTTATATGACCTGTAGCAAAAAGGAAGGAAAGCATTATATTCCCAGCTTCTCCCTGGCACTCTCTAGAAGACTAAATGGGGATAGGGCAGAGAATTAATAAAAGACTAGTTTGCTCACATGGGAAAGGAACAAAGCAAGCTACTGCCTCCTGCACTGGAGCTGTGCTGAGCGCATCACTGTACAGCTGCTTTTATCTGTATGCTTTGGGATTAGTGTGGCCGTATGAAACCAGTTTGATACTTTTATTCTCTACAAACCTTATATAACATTAAAAGCACAGCAGATGAAGTATGAGAAGGCTACTAGTGACTGCTTGAAAGACCTAATTGAACCTAAGTGCATGCAAGCAGGAGTGGCAATCCAGCAGCAGGTGATCAATATACATTTGTGCCAAAGCTCCAAGAGCTCAGGCTTTGCTTGCTTAAATCAGATATGCCAGATTCTGGGTTGCCCCTTCCCGTCTACCAAGACAGGGCACAGACGAAGTATTCTAGTCCCAGTG
>JAVCKT010028638.1:0-24091 GCA_032273925.1 Rhynchotus rufescens
GTAGAAAAGGTCATTTTCATTCCTGAATTTCAGTAATTTTCCAGGTTCAGGTCTCAGCTAAAAGCATTTTTCCCACATAAACATTCAAAGTCTCCACAGTTACTATTGTACACAACAGTGATCTCTGCTCTTCTGAATAACCATACACAGGTTTATTTTTGACTTGGAGATTTATTTGCTACATTTTACACAGGAACTGCTTTTGCTGCACGGAAATACTGGTTTCTCCTGCAGTGCTGTTCAAAATCTGGAGGTGGGAGAGGGTGCAGGTGGACAGCACTAATCTTAATGAGACATGTACAAACATTTCAGCTAAAGCAGGTTCTTCTCTTCAAATCCATGTGTTTTGTGGAGGGAGTCCTTTTTTTACTCTTCTTTTTTTTTTTTTTTATCATTTAAAGACTACAAAGGCTGACTGATTTCTACTGCCCTTCTCACATCAGTGCAGAAGGAATTGCAAGCCCTACCACAGTCATTCACGGTCACTTTGTGCAAGCAGCAGTGATGTGGCCATAATGTGGTGGGCAGCAAGGACCTAGACAGAGCACGTTCTTTCTGAACTTTCTGGTTGTCACACCTAGCATTGCCCTCTTCCTAGGAAAGGCCTGCTCCATTGCACAACCTGTTTCACATTATGCTGTGACAAATATGTGTAGAGGTACATTAAATCTCATACATAGGTTTATGCTATAGATTCTTTTGATGGCTACATGCTCTGGGTGTACCTGCTTAAGCAGGGTGGTTAGATTAGATGATCTCTAGAGGTCCCCTCCAACCTCAACCATCCTTTGGTTCTGTGGTTCTACATGTTGCCTATACAAGGACATTCCTCCCTGATCTATGATTTATTCTAACATCTAGACAACTACAAGTGGATGCAATTTAAAACATTTTAACAGTTTTTGCAAACTGAAAAATGTCTATGCAAACAGACATGATGGTCAGGACGCAAGGAACTTTTGCCTTCCTTTTGCCCTACTCACATCAATCCTACAATTTCTCCTTGGCTCCTCAACACCACAGAATAGATATATCCAGTTGACTCATTAGATCTTAGCTATAGGCTCCAGCAGCAGAAGGAAAAACAGGCAACTGTCCAGCAGCCAGGATGCACGTGCCCTTCTCAGCCTGCAAACCACCTTGTGGTTATGCAGACACAGAGAGCCTTACTCCTGCCTATACTCCTGCATCTCACATCCATGGCCGTTCACTCCCTCCCAACATTTCCTCATCATTGTATCAGGCTTTCTCAAACTCCTCATCCGTTCCACCTCGTGGTCAGCTATGATGTCTCATTTGAGGCACACAGTGGGATTTCAAAAAATCAATCTCTCTTTTGATTTGTAAATTGACAAGCTGTACTTCAATGCTTCTGGCAGAAATTTCCCCTAGATAACAAGTTTGTTTCCTTTAAAAGGCAAACAAATTATTGGATCCACACTGGAAGCCACTGAAATTTCCATCATCTTTCTTTCTAAGTTGTTCCTCCATTACAAATAATGACCATAATAGCAAAACAATTACTTGGTGATAAGCAGAAAATTATTCCAGCAAAATAACGTCTTTGAAAATAAGGCTTGTAAGTGTCATCCAGTCACAGCTACAGGTCTTGCTTTTCTAATCACCCATATATGAATGCACCTCTTGGGAAACACTATCTCCTTCCCTTGCTCAGGAATTTCTCCTAGCTTCGGCATCAGGCAGATATTGGCTTCCATACTGGGACAGCTAAGGAGGAAACATTCCAAATGCAATCTGGAATTTCTAAGTTTTGTCTTTTTTGCAAAGAGAGTGTTCCATACTACTCTATATGTTACAATCCAGCTCTGCAAGACGGTTTAACAGACAGAGCCTAACCAAGATGATCCCAGCTCTCCAATTACCATTGCTCCAAAATGTAATCGTGGTCCTGCTATTCAGCAGAGGGATATCACTTTAATGGATGTGGCTTACCCATATCGAGCATAACTTTTTAAAACACTATGTCGCCTTGTAAAAAACATGGAAGTTCTGGAGAACAAGTTGGAATCAATATATCCAGAGCTAGCATGCACATCAATGACAGTAAAACAGCACTGAGACCCCATCTATAGGCTGAAGAAATTGGCATATTTCTTCTTACAGTTCTTACAGTTCCTACAGTTCTTACAGTCTCAGTCTTTTGTCTCAATTACACATGCATTTTCTTTGGTCATGATAAGGATCTGGGGCTGAGAACACTCAACTGCAGTCAGGTTTCCAAGACTATTCAAACTCTGTGATTCCCACAGAGCCAATTCTCTCTGGATATAATGAGGATATGATTTTTAGAAAATTTGATAGCATGTGTACCTTCTGAACCTTCCAGAAAAGGGTGAGCTTCTTAGTGCAGGGGTCAGTGCAAAATAAACAGTTTCTACTGGCCTCTTAAATGCACTCCTCTGTAGTATTTATGTTATTCTTTGTACATAAAAGCTAGTGCAGACTCTGTTCTGTGCTGATACAAAAGAGGACTATACCAGTTTGGAAATGTTTAAACACCTCCAGAAATGAGAAGGTTATCCAATAGAGAAAGGCGATGAGCATGAGACAGGAATTAAAAAGGAAAATATCTTGAAAGATGACAAAAAAAGTTTTCATGTTCTCTGTCTCTGCTGCAGCACATCTGCACTAGATTTAGGTTGAATTCCATGCTACATGATCCAGATTAGTACCACTCAGCTATTCAAAGCAGGGCTTGAAGAACAGCCAAGAGGTATTTGCCCTAGATTCCTCCAAGGAATGACCTTCCACTGAAGGGTTGGGAATCTTCCCTAACTTTGTCATTTGCTAAGTCACAAACTATATTTTTTTATGAATGGAGAGGATATGAAAGTAGAGGACATACAATTATTTAACCCATAGTGACTTTGTGACTGTGTTTTACGCTATAATGTGTTTAATCAGTTTTAAAATATGAACTGATGAAAATATCTTGCATCTTAAACACCATTGCAGGAGTAATAACTCAAGAAAGAATGTTTGTCATAGACTGTAGATTTACAGGACAATTTAGAAGGATAAGCAGCCTTAATAAATGACTATGAAAACTGGGTTTGTGCTTATGTGGCCTTCTAGTTTGCTAAGACCCCGGTTAAGACATGCTGCTATCCCATAAGCTATTCCCCTCAAAACTGCTTGGGTCACCCAGAGGGCTATATGAGTCGCACACATGCTTTAAGGCACATACACACACACAAAAGTGAAGACAGAAACATTTGAGCACCCGCAAAACAAATTATGTTCAGGTTTCCCCAGAGAGCATGGAGAGCAATCCAACATAATGCCATGATGTCTGGGGACAAAGGACACTGTGCAGCAAGTGAAGGGCTGGGCACTACATGGGCTGTCTGGAACATGAACTCTCTGACCTTTTCTTTAACTGGACAGCCATTTAGCTTGTTCAGTACCATATCACTAAAAACAACTGAGTAGACCTTAGGGATTCAGATATATGACAATATAGTAAGCTCCTGCAGATTGGCATGTAATTAACTTTAGTAGATCCCAATGTGTAACCTCTATTGAAGATCAGAAGACAGGAATCCTGTTATGAAAAACCACAAATTGTTTAAAGTTTGTAATTATCCAGCCCAATATGTCATAGTCATTACCCTGTAATTGTGGTCAGCAGTCGTCATGTCATTAAAAGGAAGTTGCAGTATGTTTGTGGAGTTTAAAGTGCTACTTAATATTGTTTTAAAGTTCATATGAGTGAGCAATTGAGAAAGAATCAGAAAGGCAAGTGAAAAGAGAGAAGTAAAAGTTCTTCTGTTTGTCATTTTTATGGTATCCCAAACAAAAAGTAAGAAATCCCTGTTGAATAAATGAAGTGAACATAGAAGCTGTGATTTGGATCTAGACCTTCCTTTGGTTCCAACAAAACTTAAAGTAATGCATATATCTGCTCAAGGGGACATATCACCTCAACATGATAAGGTAACACAAGGAGCAAAAGCTTACTTATATGATTGGGTAAGCACCAACATCCCTCTAGTTACATCCCTGATATCTTCAAAATCCATAAGAAGAATAAGGAACATGTCATATGATAAAAATCTCCATGGCTCTACTGTCACACATAGTTAGCTGAAAGCTTTGGAGCAAATCTTTGTGTTACCAAGGGAACATGGGATTCCATCTCCCTTCCAGCAAAGATAGCCTATGCTTCAGGGCAACTGCCCAAATCTGAGAAATGTATAAAATAGTATGCTGACATGGATGAAAGACCCCAAGACAGAAATTGCAAGTAAAAATAGTTTTTGGTTGGAAGGGTTCTATCTTTCACTTTTTCACTTTCCTTAAAAAAGGACAGTTGGGAAAACCCAGATGTCTGATCTACAAGAAATCTTATGATGGTACAGGAGTTTTTCTCCTGAGATTTTTATACAATCACACCTAGTGACAGGATGTTGGAAGATAAATAGCAGACATTGATTCTCATCTCAGAAGTATCCACTCCTGTACTTTACTGTTGGAAAGAATCTGTAATGCCTAGAAAAGGGAAACGACAGCAAATTGCTCAGAAGCCAGATCCATCTCACTAAAATTTGATGGCTTCTTTAATGTGAGGGTAACAGAGAAATGGAACAGGCTGCCAGAAATGTTGTGGAGTCTCCTTCTCCGGAGATCTTCAAAATCCACCTGGATGCTACCCTGTGCCCCGTGTTCTGGGTGTCCGTGCTTGAGCAGAGGGGTTGGACTAGATGATCTCTAGAGGTCCCTTCCAACCTCAACCATTCTGTGATTCTGTGATTCCGTGTAAAGTTAGGGACTCAGGAGACACAAAGCCAGGAACTCAGTATGTATTTTCATATAAGGGACCACTGCAAGCAGAATTGACATGATAGTATGTGACTCCAACATATTGATTTCTCAGATCAAGCTATTCTCTTCCATATTTCCAGATGACACACTGAGTACCATAAAATAAGCATAGCTGTCTCTCTCTACTTAAAGTGTTTCAGTGTCTGAATAATGGATTCTTGGGGAACCCAAAGTTCAAGAGAAAGTGCTGCTCTGAGATTCCAAAGCAGACTAGTGGGAAGCCTTCCACTATGAATTAAAAGTAAATTTTTAAAGAAGAAAGAATATAGGGTAGAAATGGAGAATGTGTTAGGTTCTGTTGGATCTAAATATGCCAGCTCTATTTCAAGATGTTTACAGACAGGCTACAGACTTCAACTTTAATTAGGTCATAAAGCAGAAAATGAAAACATTTCATTAAAAGTGAAGATGAATGCAATGTCATTTCTCCTCCAGATCAGTGACATTTATTTTTTTGGAGTTAAATAAACAGAAAAGTTAAGATGAAATTTCATTTTCAACAGACATTCTCAAGCAGACAGAATCCAAATGTGGAGACTTAAGCAAGGTGCAAATGTTTCTACTGGGGAGAGTACCATTTTCATTGGTCTTATTTTCAGTATCACAGCTCCACCAGGAGTGAAGTAGATGTCCACGTTTTATAGAATCTTTTCTACTAGACAGCCTGACCTTTGGCAATTCATCAGTGGACTTATGTAGGGTTCTATAAAGTCCTACAGGTTTCTTGGAGAAGAGAGAAGCAAGATCTTAGAGTTTTAGATCTTGACCAGATCTAGAACAGAAGAATTTCTGATTCTTTTTTGAAATGAATGAACTGACTGTTCTCTGCAAGATCCTCCCACTCAGTTTTCTTAAGGGTGGAGAAACTGAGTGAGGTACATCATCTTAAACTAACGGAGCCACAGATGGATGACAATAACTTGAGTGCCTCTGACCAGTTTTCCTTTACATGTGTATTTGAAAGGTCTTGAGCAGAAGAAAAAGTGTCAGGTGTCTTGGAGAGGTAAGTTGGTACTTAAGTCCCTAGATTCAATCTTCAGAAGATTTTTGAGCAACATGACCAATGTGTCTGTTTCTTCATAGACATCAGATGAGATCTAATTTTCACTTCTCTTCTGTGGGTTTCCTCATTAGTGTGATTCCCTAGTTCTCCAAGTAAGCTTCTCTTTTCACATGCATGTGTAAGTAGAGATGAAGACCTTATGGCACTGGAAAAGACCACAACCCTAAGAGATTCTCTGGGAAATAGGACTAAAGAAAAACGAAAAACAGAAAATGTAAGCAGAACAAGAAGTTTTTAAGTATGGATACTGTATGAGAACACTAAAATATTGTTAAAGATTGGTCTTCAGGGAAGTTGTATCCCGAAAGAAACAGACAAGAAAGCAATGAAAAATATCTGCTTCCAGTTCCAGTGATACAGAATCACAGAATCACCACAGGTAACATTCTGCTATGGGCAGAGACAATCTGCAGTTTACCAGAATTAAAGCTGAGGCTGGAGAAGAGTATAGCTAAGGACTGTATTAGACTTAAAAAAGACATTTTTAATGGATTTTCCTGTACAGGAATCAGGTTTTGGTGTAAATCCAACTACTGCCCATAGGAAGAATTCCCTTGTACTAAAGGTCCGCTGGCTCCAGGCATTGCTTTGGTGTCTTTAGAAGCCAGATAATCATACCTGAGAGAAGACTTTGGGCTTGAAGGTCAGAGCTTCTAATTTCAGAGTGGAAACTGTAGCCACTTGAGCTGGAAAAGAATCCCTAGAGAGCAGTGCTGTGTGTTCATTTAGGCAGTGGGTCAACAGTCCAGTGCATCCAACTTCTACTCCTATTAGTGGAGAGCCTGAGAGAGATACCTCTGATCTGACTCACTCTGTGCATACCTGCACTGTGGGACTGGGAAATCTTCAGCAGCTGAAGGAGAGATATCTGATGTCTAAACCTTTAAATCCATTCTTATTGCCCTCAGCATCTCTGGAAGGTGAGAAATCTCATCCTGATGCAGCCCTGGGGGTGAATTAGCTGAATTCTCTTGTTGGGATGCCATTCCCTAGGCTGTGACTATGAGGTCATGAACACAGGCGTGTGTTCTCAGCCAGAAGAAAGGCACAATAGCTGGGGTCAGGAAACATTTCTGCTTTAAGACCCTGTTTTGGAGCTATGATCACACAGACCTCTGGTTACATTGGAGTTACAAGATCTAAGCTCTGTAAACTAGCAGAGGATATGACTGTAGCTGCACACATCACCTTCTCTGGGATTCAATGTCCATCTACCATCATATATGCACTATGCTAATACATTAAGTATATCTGTTCCAAGACAGAGAAACGTACCGTGCTTGATGTGAAAAAAAAAATGTAGTAAGATGATTTAATGGTTCACAACTCATGAAGACAGTTTCCTATATTTTCATCTACCAAAATAGTCTCTGTTTTATGCAGCATTTACAGGCAACCACTGTTTAGTTCACTGACATTAATTCTCCTTCAGTCTAAATTAAAACTGCTTTATATGTTTCTTAAATGTTTCTCAGTTATATTTTACAGCCTCTATAGAGTAACTCTTTCATCTCACAGGTTATTTAAAGCCCAGAGAACTTTATTTTCCAATCCTAATCAAACAGGTCTTCTTGGGTGGATAGTGGAATGTACAGAGACTTGGTGTGGTGGTCAGTGGCATTTCGTACCGATACAAGGGACCAAGCTAGGCTTAATAGAGTGTCAGGTCAAGTTTTACTTTCAGCTACTTTAATCTCAATGAATATGAAGTTCTTTTCTTTCGGCCTCCCTCCTCTGCTGCTCTTTAGAGTTTTCTATTTTTATGAATGTGGGGAAGCCTTCTATCACATGCTAGTAAAACAGACCTGTGATAAGCCAAGCACCCCTTAAGTTCCTCTGTCAGACTCCATCCATTTTTATTGGATGTGTGATTAGCACGGGTTAGTATCTCCAAGGCTCGTAACTGTGTTGCTGCAGCTCAGCACGTTGCTGCCTGTCAGATGGCTAACGGTAGCCAACTGAGTGCGCACACGGAGCCACCGCAGTGGAAAACAGAAGGTGTCCCTAAGACATCCCTGTGCTATGAGTCTTGCTGGGAGACCATCATGATGGCTTAAACTAATGCAGACTTAGCATTAAAGCAGACTTAAAGAGCTGACATAGTCAGGTATCACAGCTCTGATAGAAGCTGTACCTTGCTAGGCCAGAGTGATGTTGTCTGTTTGCAGTGTGCATCCATTTCCTCAAATTAGTAGGTGTTTTAGCATGCTTCACATTTTTGCTCCAGTATCTCAACACATTTCACATTATATATGCATTAAACTACAAGAAAAGTAAAATGTAAACTCTGTATATTCAGACACGACTGAACTGCTGAGATTCTTGCTTGAATTCTGCTCATGCAAATTCATGCCAAAGTGAAGTGCTGTTCACCCAAACAAGGGCTGAGTCGGGACAGACTGCGAGGTCTCCAAACCAGCACAATAATACAGTTCCCAGTGAGTTCCTCTGTACCAATCTGAGAGAAAATTACAGCAGTAAAAACATAGCCAGGGAAAAAAAAAAAAAAGTCCTCTTTAACATTTTTGTTTTCAAGCAGTAGGTATATACCTAAAATATCTGACAATAGCCACCAGCCATATGATTTTAACATCAACACAGAGAAAGTTCCCACGTGACAAAAACAATCTAAGTACATCTGCATTTTTGTTCTCAAAATCATAGTGGTCTAGTAGGCATTTCTGTCACTCAGGGAAGAACACTTCCAGTGCTACCTGCCAGACACACAGTGAGACCCTGAACCCCCAGGGTTTTACCTGAACAAGATGCAAGCAGACAGAGTAACGATTTAAACTAGTGAGACAAGAAGTTGCTGCTAGAAAGCATTCAACATCTGGCATGATGCTGGGAAGAATACAACTACTTCTACCATTTGCCAATATTCAGCAAGATATCTGCCATATCCTAACAGAACCCCATCTTAAATTCAGTTCTCTTTGAAGAGCCTCACCTTCAGCCCCTGGATATACCTGCTGATAGCCATAATGTGCTATTTAAGACTTATGTTCCACAACCAAAAAGGCCAATCTAGGCCTGAAAACCTAAACTACCCCAAATGCCAGCAAACAACACCAGGGTAGCTGTCACTGTTCACTCTTCAGGTACTTGTTAGACTGGCATTATTCTTGAAACATGAATCAGGACAGAGCTATTATATTTGCAATAGGAATAAATGATTTAGTCTGTTTCAGCTTTTGACCAGTCAGAACCCATATGGGATGAAGCAGACAGAGAATCATAGAGACAGCACTGGCTTCTAATCATCAATTAAAGACACAAAGCAGACTCAGGGGAAGCGTATTTTCTATTTAGAAGACAGGGAAGCCCTGTGCATGCTTTTGTGCAATGCTGCTGTTACAAATGTTACCCAGCTGTGACTTGGAAGTGAAAACAGCTATAAACAGATATGAATCATCTTAAATTATTTTTATCCAAGTTCAGACAGGTAACCTGGATTGTTACTATCCTGTGGTTAAAGCAGTAATTGAGGTAAGAAGACCCACATACATTTGTTTTAAAGCTGACATTGTTCCACTAACATATGAATATAATTTAAACAAACCTCAATCCATATAAAGCTGAACTCTGCAAGCTGGAGGGAAAATAACCACATACTATTTACTCTTGCTATTAAAGATCTGATAAACACTCCTCTGACAAAAAATAAGAAAGTAATTTTCACTCTTCTTTTGGTTTTGTGGCATGGTAGTAAATAATGTTTGAACTTTTTGGAGACTACCTCACAAGATACATCGAAGTCAGCTTCAACTGAGTGGTACAGTGTATGGCGAATCTGCCAAAGCTTTGTGGCAGATGACACCTTGGAGCACAGAATGGAAAGAAAACTCTTTATATTAGGCTAAGAGATCAAAACCTAATATTTTGTTTTGTCACTTTAAAAAGAAGCTCATTTGGAAGTTTTAGCCTGAAAGAACAAGTCAATTGAGATTTCAACTTTGAAAGACAAATTGGAACAAAAACCAATGTAAAAACATCAGGCTTTCTCAAGGGCTCACAAAGCCCACTTGCATCTTGTTTGTTTATACTGCAGAGGTGAATTTTACAGCCTGTGATAACAGGACTCTTGCTATCGGCCGTTCTGGATGAGATACTGCAGAATTCAAAGAGGGATAGGAAACGGGGGAGACTGGCATGCACAGAGGTCTCATGGAGTAGGAAAGGGGGCTTTCTCCTCAGGTTCCCACTAATTAAAGGCTCTTCTGCATTACTGGCAGTAATTCAGGTGACCAGCTTGGAGACAGCGTGCACACAGATGATCACTGTGGCTGATCTCCTCTGCTGTAACTGCAGACAGATTGCTCTGCCTTGTTTTGCCTTATTCCTGACCTGCACAAGGATACCTCTGTTGCTGGGACCCTGCCTAAATACTTACCTGGCAAAAATTATCTCCCTTGGAGAAAGTATCTCCTGGAAGAAAAGCATATCTGAAGACCTAAAGCTCCTGCAAACTAGATACTAGAAAGCAGTAAATGCAGGGGCGCCACATTTACCAAAGCTAGGTGTAATCCCATAAGGATGGCTGTTCTACTTCCCCAGAGGAGATGGGAACACTTCTATGCCTAGGAGGGATACAATCTGAGATTCCATCCATATTTTGCCTGCATGGCCAAAAAAAAAAAAAAAAAAGTCCATCCAGGAGATTTTGCCTATATAGTTCAGGGCAAAAAGGGGAGGAAGACTCTGAAACACTGGTTGCCTCCTGAAGCATCTCCAGAGCTCCACATATGCACCATATGTCCAGTCCCAGCCCCTAAAAGTGCTCCAGGTGACTCCAAGCAAACTTTCAAAAACTTCACTTGTACAAAGTGGTTTAGACTCTGGAAGTGGGAACAAAATCACACTTCAAAGGAAATTTCAGGGCAGCCCTAGCTGCAATTCCCCAGTTGGTACAGAGATACTCACTCATACCCTGTGCAAGAATCAGAGGAAACTGCAAATCTCTTGCATGGCACAACAGTGTCCATCTTGAGACAGGAAAGATAGCAGATACAGCTTGTTAGATAGGCTGTTCTCACACAATCCACCACTTAACCTTGTGCCTCATTTGTATTTTGCATGAAAAGAGCAAGAAACATTGTGTTCAATTGCAAATGAAAGCAGAACCCATTCTAACACATAGTTCAATAACAAGAGCCTCAACTCTCATCACTGGTCACTGTGGTGACCATCACAGCTCCCCTTAAGGTCAAGCAGAGCTGGGAGTGCACAAGACAGAAACAGGGCTCTTGGGGAACAGAAGAACCTGCTTTAAGGATTTCACACAGAGCTACAACAACCAGGGAAAGAGAGAAGTAGAAAGAGACATACTGGAGAAGCTGACCATTGCGAAATGCTGACACCGGTCTCCTGTGAATTCGATCGGACACCTACCGGAAGAAAGAAAACCAGAAAGAGAGAAACAAGATAGCAAAATGACATCCAAACAGACTGAATCGAGGCCCCTTCTGATCCCTTCCATGACGCCTATCCACCTGCTTTCAGCCTATGCCCTTACCTGCGTCCCTAAGCCCTAGCCCAAAGCTGATACCAAAAGCCATCCCTGACTAGATCACTCTACATCCAACGCTGTGCCCAGGAGGTTTTAAGTAGTGTGGTGCATTTTTTGTCTTCAAACATACTTTGCTTAGGATCTGGCATGTACAATCGCAAAGGCAGTTTCTCCAAACATCTCTGTCCGAAGAATCCATTTGGACATCTGGAGGGGGAAAAGGGGAGAAATCACAGAACAAGTCTGGCACCATTCTTGAGGCTAAGGTCAGAAATTAAAAGTGCATTGTGATGAATGGAAATAAAATAAAGTTAAAAGTTTCATATGCATATTTACTCTGTGCTTCATTTAACCTGTAATGTTAATATTCTGGCTCTATTTCTTGTCTGGGTCTTCAAGCAGCCAGTAAAACCCCTCCTCTCTCCTCTGCCTACCTCCTTCCCTTCTCACCTGCTAGAAGCACCAGACAGAAAGAGTGACATGAGCTGGACACTACTTGCAGAGACTCTCCTAGGAGTCACTATGCAGACAGGCAAGAAGCATTGCAGGGTGAAGAGCAGCTGCTGAGGCGACAGTGAGCAGTTGTGTACGGAAAGCTTCTTAAAGTTATTATCCCTACAGTGATCTGTAGGATGTTCCAGGAAAACTGTTGTATCGTTGTTAGAGAGAAGCATGTGCAGAGTGTCTGTGTTAACAGAGAGGAAGGGACAGAGAAGAAAGCTGAAATTAAACAAGTCTCCCATGCTACTCAGCTCTCCCAATTAAGTTATTTTGGAATTTGGGATGTGCTAGCTCATCGGGTACCAGTTATGCATGAGTGTCATGCTGCTGCGACAGGGATTGTGCCTTGGGGATCAGGACCAGACAGTATATGTGAGTCTCTCATGAGTGAGAATCACAGAACAGCTCCCAAATTGTGCCTGACTCATGGAGCTGAGGGGCATAGACCAAAGTACACAGGGAAGCTGCTGAATCCCCCAAACCTGTGCTCACTGATGCAGCACGAGTCCAGAAAGAGTGTATGGCTTCATCCATGCATGTCATAAATTCTGATTCACAGTAGAAGTGGATGAACTTCAAAAAGTTTGAAATGGGCATTCACTTGTGAATGGAGAAATCTATCTTTCTCCACAGGATACTGATGTCCTTCTCTCCCTTTCCATTCTTTCTCCTAGTTTCTCTAGGCAATTCCTCAAAGGAACTGAAAAGGAAAAGGGAAAAAAAAATGTATCTTTCTTCAAGTACTGGCTCTACCTACTTTTCCTGCAACTGTATCCCTCACAAGAGAGATTTATCACAGCAGTCACAGTTGTGACATCTGTCTTCCAACTTCCTAGGGCAAGCTGGGCTGCAAACTCTGTATTTCACATCATGCATGTCATATCTTCATGGCAGCAGAGAGTCAGAGCAGCCTCGGGACAGTGCCACCCACCTAATGCCTATCAGCACGTGCAGTTGGGTATGTAGAGCATGCCCAAGTCCTATGTACTCACTATCAACCTTGCGTGGGCAGCCCTTGTGCTACACTCACAGCAGGAAGAGCATGCTGAGGTTAGGGATTTGAACAGTAGAGCAGCTACCTCCTGAGGTAACTTCCCTGACATCTGTTCAATCCTACCAAAAACAACTTCACTCCTACCCATCAATGGTCATGCTGCCTTTTAGAGATACTCCATGAATTCTGTGCACTTTAATACCTCCCTCATACGTATTTTTATTTGCTGCATTAGTGCCTGCATTCTTGGTGCCAATCTGTCACATTCCTGTCTTCCATAGTGTATGCTAATGCCTGCTCTCAGTCTATGGACATACGTACAGGAAGAAGAAAGTGATGGTTTTGAAATCAGCAATGTTTTATATGATCAAAGCTATGCAGTTCAAAAGCAATCTGGCAGATTAATTCTGTACTGCTGCTCAAGGACTATGTGAGCATTTGTTGCTCTTGTCAGATTTATGTTAAGATGGCATTTTATGGATATGCAATTTCCATGGCAACATAAAAAGTCGAGAGATGAATTTCTGTTTCTCTCTACCTGTGTAAGGGAACATTGGCAGGGTTTCCAGCAACTAGTTAGTTGCTTTGGAGAGGAAAGGTAGAAATCAGAGTAGAAATCTTCCTTGTTATGGCTGAAACTTAAACTGATCTGGGCTACAGATGAACTCCAATCCATCACAATCCTAGAAGAAGTATAAGTATTCAAATAAAGGCTGCATGATCTCTCTGTCCCATCTGCTATACTCTCTCCCTCTACAGCTTCAACACTCTCTCTGTCCATGTTCATCTTTTCCTTGAGGAACACGTTTGCCAGCTCTTCAGTGCAAGGTGCCATTCAGGGACTTTACACCTGCTGTCATCACAGGAAAAATCTTTGAAAAACGTGCATGACTGAAGCAGTTCTAGCATTAATTTCTTGCTGCTTTGAAGTGATGTTTTGGTAGATCTGCACTGAGCAAAGAAAGTGGTGCACAAACACCATCACTGCACTAAACCAATCTTGCCTTTTGTGCTAAACTGTTTACTGGCATCTATACTTATCCCTCAATGTGGGAATGTGCTGTGTTATTTTCACACCATAAACAAGCTCAGAGAGAGCTTGATGGCATAGCTCTGCTCAGTGCTTCATTGCACTTTCTAATATTTCAGTTAGTCTCCTCAAGGTCCGAGTCACTTTGAAACTAGAAATTTGACATCTTGGTTGTGCAAATAGCTCTGAAAAAAAATACTCTCTTTTCTAATTCTTGGATATTCATTTTGGGGCACAGCAAAGAGATACATACCAATAATGTCATTTTAGTCTCCAGCCTTCTACCAAGGAAAGTCCAACAAAAGGTTTGCCATTAGACATGTGGTCTGCAGACTTTCCCTGTGACTAAGCAGAGAAAGCTGAGGCTGGGAAATGCAGGGAAGAAAAATGCCTCTGTTGTCAACCAAAGAGAACAAGATTGAGGTAGCTGGGAGAGCTCCGGAGAAGCATGACTTAAAAAAAAATCACTCATATTTGAACAATTTGAACAAAATACCCAAAGCAAAAGGTGTCTTTCTAGTCCCTTTTGAAGTTCATCTATCACCAACTTTAGAGTCATGAGTATTTATGAAGTCATTAGTAGTACCTTCAAGGACATCTAGCTTAGCCTGCAATGTGCAGCCCATTTGTCTGGGATCTGAGTTCCCATGTGTTTTGTGAGCACACCAAAGGACCTCAAGGGTCTTGCTGGATGAAGCAAATATCCTACCCATCTAAGGAAAGAGATGCTCTGTCTGAAAGAAAGCAGCTAAATCTGTCTCAGTCACACATCTGCAGGATGTAGGCCAAAGCTGGAACTTG
This sequence comes from Rhynchotus rufescens, assembly GCA_032273925.1. Lineage (NCBI taxonomy): Eukaryota > Metazoa > Chordata > Aves > Tinamiformes > Tinamidae > Rhynchotus > Rhynchotus rufescens. The sequence goes on from JAVCKT010028638.1 coordinate 14,744, forward strand.
AGTGTGACTGCAGCTGCATGCCATTAAGGAAAGACTGAAAAATTTGAGGTGGTGAAGAGAAACAAAAGTCAGAAAAATAAATTTTTCAGAAATTAAAAACAAAAACCGAAGAGTGTCAGAGAAGCTTTGATGCTGTGACAGCTACCATACAGCCCATGCTCAGATCTCTGTCTGCCTACTCTGTGAAAGGAGAAAGACTTTCTAGACTGAAGGCAGCAGGTAACAGTCTTTCATGTGTTTAGGATAGCTCAGGTTTTCCATCTTTAATTACTAGTGAATTGGCATTGGGAAAAGTGACAGCAAACAACATGAGTACCTTCTATGACCTCCCAAGCAAGCACACAAGCTGACAAGACACTCTTGCTAAGCACTTACATGCAAAAGGTTTAATCTGTGCGTCCACTGAGAAGCCGCATATGCCATCATGGTCATCTTAGGCTTTGATTCCTAGCAAGCAAGGCTGCCAGCAACCAAGAGGTCTTTGAAAGCATGCAGTGCTCATGGCTTGTTTTTGTAGGGCTCTCATAGCCTTACAGTAGTGAAGATGAAGTGCAATTGCTATTGCTATGTCTCCAGATGTGACTTCTAGAAAATATATTACCAACATGCTCAACACACAAGTCTCTCATTTTGGACAGGAGGAGTAGAGAAAAAGGAGTCCTTCTACACTCAGGATCTGCCACCTGTGGTAAGGGCTTGTAGGCAAGACTTTTTCAGTGGGCAAGCCTGTGGCCTGAGAAATATCTGATATTTAATGCTTGATAAAGCCATCACTAGTTAAGAGGTGGTCTTTGATCGCGATGTCCATTTTACTGTATACCTGATCCTTGCACAAATGGCTTTGACTGTCCCGGTCAGAGTCTTTCCCTTTGAAAGAATCAGAGGAAACTACAAATCTTGTAGGGTCTGCATGGAAGATAGACTCTTCCCGCAAATATCATCTATGGATTCCCAAGTAAGTCGGCTGGTCTCATGGAGGTCCAACATGGTTCTCTTCAAAGTTTAAGGGAAGTGGGCAAAGCATGCACAGTCCTATGGAAAACCTTGGCAGCACCAAGCTTATGAAAATTCCACCTTGTCCATTCCCTAGATTGAGAATAATAGCCAAACTTGTCCTTGTTTGACTCCATCCCTCTGTACCTAAGAAGCTAATTGCAAATACCATTGATCAAACTGATCTGTAATTTTTCTATCAAATATGTTGTTGTTGGAAAATGCTTGATTCCTTCATTTTTGACCAATTTCTTCAGCCCTTTTCCCCTCACACTTCAAAAATGCTCTTAGGCACAGAATGAATTGCAGTTAAATAAGCAAAAAGAAAAAAAATGCAGTAATATTATGAGCAAAATAAAATATCTCAGAAACTACTCAAAAACTAAACTGGTTTGGATGATCTATTTCTATGCTCTTTGTGGAGTACTTATTTATAAAAACAGAGAATCTTATAAACTTTGGCTTCTTGTCCTGAATTGGGGCAGAGTAATAAAAATGATTAATTATTCTTTGTTACCATACAATAATAGCATTATTATTATATTTTTTATGGAAGAAAAACTTTTCTGTCTTCTGTCCAGCTCTTGATCTTAATCTTACAAGGAATATCAAGCTTCCTTTGCTTTCCCATATCTAAACTAAATTATGCCAAATTTGGTAGCTTTTGTAATGTAATTCATGGTAAAGAAGAATACAGAAAAGCAGGTGCTTCAGTATAGCAGAATAAGAATCTTTAGCAGAAAGACACAATGCACTGAAAGAAGCAAATGAAGAAATGTTTCAGGCATGTTGCTTTTTTGTGCAAAGGCTTGAAAAAAGAAGACTGTTCTGTCATTGTCCCCTGGCCAGTCCCAGATGATCAGGCACTGGAGAGCCACAACAGGTTGAACTCCACAAAACTGCTAATGGGAAGAAAAGAAAGTAACTAGAATAAATGCAGAAGTCTTATTCAGGGCAGGTAATCAAGGAACATTTGCTGTACAGTGGAGTCCAAACTGCAGGGAGAACCACTTCTAGGTTCAAAGAAGACAACAGCACAGCTCCAACTGAGCTTAACTGTTGCAGAATCGTCTTCCACATTCATACATTTGTCAATGATTTACCATACTGACATGCACATTACACACAATTTAGTGAACAGGATGCACAGAAGGGCCACTTGAACCCCCAAAAGGAAGCTGAGCTCATCATCCAAGATAAATGGCATGCAAAACCCAATGAATTAGTCCTCATTGGTCCATGGGATATGGAAAAGGATGCGGAGATTTTCACCTCTGATTCAACAGTAGCTCTTTAGCCCAGAGTGTCTCAGGATCATCTGAATACCTCTAGCAGCTCACTGTTACCAACATCTCCTGAAAGGATCAGTTTGTAAAACTGCTCCCTTGCCTTCCATGATTATATGCTATGGGATACAACAAGCATTGGAGAGCCTTTCAGATAGCCCTGTGTTCAGGGATGGATCCTATGTTCCATGAGAATTTCAAGCCAGGGAAAGAAACAGATGCAGTGGTGCACATGATTTTGCTGGAAAGCCTGAGGGAGAGGGCATTCAGTAGTATTATTCACTGCAGTGTCTAGAAAATGTAAATGGAATCATGTATGTTGGCAGCATGTATTTGAGGCCCAAGTATTAAATATCTGAGAAGAGAATTCAATTTGGGAGTGCTGACAAAATCACAGCAACAGACCCATATTCAGCCTAGTCTCGTGTTCTCAGTATCATAGAATTCAAAACTTGATTAAATATTTTGTCATACTACTGCTGCTATTCAGACATCTCATTATTACCTTTTTCTGACTTTAGGATAGAATTCCTCTGCCTGAATTTCAGCCATGTGAAAACTTAGGATACTCAAATGAAATCAATCAAGACATCTCCAGAAAGTGTTTTATCTCATAGTAAGAAAGATGGGCTAAATTGTCATTTAGAAATGTCAGTCTTTCTCTACTGATGTCAGGCTGTGCCCAAACACTTAATTCAGAGTAGACCTCTAACTTTCAGATTTCTACATATTAGGAGAGAGAAATCTGTAAATAATTTTGACCATCAATTCAGGTACTTAGAACTAGGTGTTGCAGTCTCGAGGAGGATTCTAATTTTCAGAGAATTTGCAACTCCCCTTAATAAAATTAATACACCCATGCCAAAGGGACATTTCTATGGCTGTGTAATGGATGCCTTATGCTGGTCAAGTCAGTAAAGTCAGTGAGGATGGCACAGATTCTAGTACCATAGGGCAGCTGAGCCATGAGCATGAGCAACTTGTGATGCAGGGAAGATCACAGCTGATGGATCAGCCCGATGCTCCTGATCTGCCTGCTACTCTGAGAGGGAACAAGGGAGCTGGAAACGTGGCTGACTCCTCTTTTCTCGTTTCTGTGGAAATTTGAGGGAAATAATATATGTTGGGAACAAAAGTAAGTGGGCTTCTATTTTTGTTTGTTTGTTAATCTTTTCTTGCTTTTCACTTTTTGTCTGAGATCTCTGGAGACAAAATCCAGGGGATCTGGTTTACCTGTCAGCAGCTGTAAATATTTTAAGCACAACCTATCCCAAATGCTGGGGAACTTGCTCTATAAACCTCTTTAAGTATTCTGATCCAGTTCAATTAGCAAGATCCTGGCCAGTCCACCAGCTATTTTTGACTACATCAAGCTTATAAAAGTGTCACAAGAACCTTTATGTCAGCAGAGAAGGACTGCAACAATGACACTTAGCTTTGTTTTTATATTTGGCTAAGAAGATCCCAATCATGGATGATGACTGCCAACATCTAACTGAGAAAACAGAGCATAAATGCTTTGACACACTTTAGCACAACTGTGTAGGGTGTGACATCAGGCAATGACAGATTAGAGCACTTCTCTTAAGGGCTGAGAACTCAACAGGATCTAGGATCAAGGACAGGCTCAGAGAGAGATCAGATGCTACTAACTGCCCAAGCATTAGATGCAGCTGGAAACAAACCAGTCATGTCTCTTGCACATCCAAGCCCAATTCAAAGGCCTTGCAGCTTGGTTGTGTGCGTTCCTCCTGCAAACTCTGAAATTCACTCTACCCAAACTCACAGCTTCCCCACTTGTAAGGCCTCTCTGAGGAAAATAGTCTGCAGAAAAGTTGAGAAAATCTTCCTGTCAACAAAGCCTCACGCTCTTTAATTTACTAATGCTGTTGAGTCAATTCTGTATGTGTGTGGTTCAGTAGTTTTCTGGGTTTATGCTGAAAGTGTGCAATATATCTGATGCAGATAACGCTTCTCCCATCAAATTTCCAGGTAGTCTGTTTGTAAAGTCAGGATGACAGGAGAGCTTGTATCACATCCAAGTTTCCTTTGCAACTAGCATGTATAGAATTTACTTCAAATTAAAATCAAAATTATACAAGCACACTCCAAAACAGGACATGCCTTCTGGAACAGTTCCGAATCTATTTTGAACTTTTCTCTGGTGATGAAACTGCATTGTCCAAAGTCTAAATGAACTATATTGAGCAGGAATTGAGACAGTGGTTTGCAGGCAAAAGTTGAGCAGTTGTTTATTCTCCAGAATTTAAAAGATCAGAAAGAACAAATTGCTGGGGTATAATAATAAAAGACCAGCTGCCAATTTAGGCAATATCCTTAACAAATCAAGTATGAGCCACTTCAGGAAAACAAATCATCTGAGAGTACAGCTGCCCTTTTTACTCCAGAGTGCCAGGGATAGCATGTACAGAAAGAACCTCCTATGCTTGTGATAGCTGAAAACAATGAAATCCAGTTCAGGAAGGTGATTACAGGATGATAGCAGGTAGGGAATAAGAAGCAAGGTCTAAAGTTTTGTTTTCTGGTAATCGGTATTCAGAAGAATATAGAAAACCCTGGTAGCAATGCACTGGTGCCCAGAATGCCAGAATCTCTTTCTACACAGTGAAAGAAGATTGGAAGATGGGAAGCAGTGGAAACAGGCCTTCAAATTTTTGCTGACCTTAATCAGGAATAGTGAAGTAGGAACAATGTGTGGTTTTATATGTTGTTCCTTGCTCAAGATGTTCTTGTGGCTCTCGTTCAGTTTCTGGCTCCAAAGCATTTGAAGAGTCTGTGTGCAGAAAGAATGTCCTTTATGATCCATGTCTCTAAGGCAGGGATTGCTGGCAGAAGAAGTCTGGCTATCATTTTACGGGTTTGTGAAATACAGGGCTTGAATATGGGTTTGTGAAATTTCGCTTCCTCCTCTAGGTGCTCCTCTAAATCTGTATCTTTGCCTTTTACACATACTGCAGCAGTAGATCTCCTGTCTTGGTGAAACCTTTCAGCATGTTTCCAGTTTGCAGAGAGACAAATCTGCAAATAGATTATCCATTGTCAGCCTTCATCTCAAGTCTTCCATTTTATTGGGAAACTCATTTTATGGAAAGTGTGATGTTTAAATTATCAGCTCTTATACTTCTACTTTCCTCAGCGATTAACTACTGCCTTCTGAAGTCCAGAAACCCTAAAATACACCAAAATCCAGCATTTCTCTTCAGTCTTTGATACAGAATCAAGAACAAAAATGATTGCACTTTGTGGAAGGAACTTGTGTCCACCTGGGTTGCTGTTGACATAGAATGGTCTGTTCTGGCAGATAAATAGTGACAGTGTGGACCTTCAAAACATCTTTTTTTGGTTAACACTTTCCTGACTACTCATACACACCTTTGTTTTTGTTATACACACCTTTTCTAATGCTGGTATCTTGGGGGCTCAACAGACAAAGAATTCATTTTACCATCTGCAAGTAAGGAATTATGACTTTCAAATTATATGAAACATTTATGCCTGTTTTGCATGGCACATAAAATCTTGAAGGCATTCATCTTTGAGCTGTCCTGCTGTTCATAAGATATCAGAACAATCTGGTTTGAAGGCAGACTTTTTCCTCGCGAGCTTATCATCACTCTGGTTTGATCAGTTTATCTGTTAAAGGTACTTCATGCACTACCATGTGCATTATTGGGAATAATTGTGCCTAACCTTCATACCTCTGTATGGCAGAAGAGTAGGTAATCCATTTTTTTTTTTAATTAGAAAACACTCTGATTTGAAATGCCTTGATCTGGGTTCAAGTTTTCCCCAAAAGAACACAATAGGTTGTGGCACTGGAGGCTACTGAGAGGCTACTGGAGTTGGAGGTTGTGACAGGTTTGAACCAAAGGTGAAAGACTCTCACACCCTAGCCCACATACTATGCAGTTCCACTTTAAAATCTCTAAGAAACTGCATTTTAAGGATGACTTAACATGTCTCCATCTTTTTATCTTTATTTTTTTTTCCCCAGGTTCTAACATTTGAGAGGGGCACTGAAAAAAATGTTGCCTGCCATGAAGACAAGCATGGAGTGATGAGCAGCTGTATTCTAAATCCAGTCCTGGGCCTGTGAAGTGGAGAAAGGAGAGGTAAGAAGCAAGTCTCAGCAAAGAATTCCTCATGGTTATAGTGAAGGTAGGCAGATGTGCACCACAGAAAGCCCCTCTGCTCTGAGGGGATACACGTCCTCTGGAAACATGGAGCTTTGAACCAGCTTGAGGAGAGCAAGAGGAAAATGCAGGCTCACAATCGCCCCTGACACTGCAGAGGAGAAAGTAAACAGCGAAAGGAAACAGCAAGGACAAAAACACCTTCTCAGAGGAAAGTCAGGAAAGTGGACTGTGGCATTCACACACATAGAAATTATGAATCTTCTCCCCTTTCCCCACCCCTCTAGATTCCCTCTCTAAACCTGCACAGCCTAAACTGCAAATGCCAAGAGACCTTCTGAGCCACTCTCCTCCTGCAATTGCACAGGGATATCCTCTCGCCCAGTCAAACCATTTGCATGTTGATACAAGAACTACACTCACTTACTTGCAAGACAGCTGATTAATCCCTTCGATGTAGTAGCATACCCCACCATTGACGCAATAGGACTTGGCTGTTTCGTTGCATTTTCTAGCATGCCCAGACCAGGAGGAGAGAGTTGTAGTTACTGCAGAGAAAACAAACAAACAAAAACAAACAAACAAACAAAAACAAGAAAATAAACAAAAAACATACACACACATATATATAAGAAAGATATATCGTTACTTCCTTTGTTGGGCAATTCTGGTTTCAGGTAGTTCATTAACCAAAGTAAAAGCCCTCAAGTTACACATCTCAACCTGTGCCTTTAGATGAGCATTCAGCTCTTCAGGTCCTGGAACTGAACCTCTCTGTGCCCAGCAAAACTAGATGAGCAAGAGAGGAGTTCAGAACTCGTCCTCCTCCAGGTAATCAACATGTCAAAAGAAATTTGTCATTTTTTGTGTCTATTTATGGAAAAGTACCCCTTCCCCTGACCCGCTTGCCCCCCGCCCCTACACATCATTCAAACTTTCATTGGCAGGCAGGAGGTTAGAAAGCCCAGAGCGTGTGCTGCAGAGCCATGGAGTCACTGTGGCAGGTAGCTAAGTGCATCATACTATACATCAAGATCCAGGACACAGAAGGGGACATTTCAGTGCTAGGAAGATACTCCACGTCTCTGGAAGAAAAGAGTTTTTCAGAAGCAAATACCCTCAATTTGTCCAAGAACAGGTCCAGCATAACCAGGAATGGCACCATCTCACCCTACCCTATTTCTGAGTCCTGTTCTAATGGGGCTACCTGAAAAGACCAAGGAAGAACTCAGCATTTGAAGACAGTCATCTCTAGTCTATGCTAAGAAGAATTCAGTCAACATTATTGATGCTTCCTGGGATTTAGATGCTTTTTCAAATTCAGATTTTCTTCCAGACAACTTTCCAAGTATGTAAAGTAGAAATGAAACTGACAGGAAATGAATGAAATGACAGGAAATGAAATGAAACTCTGCAGGATTTCACTGCAAAACTTGTCTCTGAGTGACTCATTTAAACCTACAGCCTAAAACAAAGGGTTTCCGTAGGCAAGACAAAGGCTTCTAGGAAGAGAAACATCTAGACTAACTGATACAGGTTAGAAAAATGGTCCAGCTTTCAGGATCACAAGCCTTTCTTCACATCACCAAGCGATGGGTGCTCAAAAGCCTCTGAATTTTTCCTGCTGAATGCTTTATCTCCTTGAAGATATTCCCCCTTCATGATCTACCCATATTGCTTATATCCTGACACTGACAACATTTATATCACCAACAGTGTGACTACTACATATTTACCGCACCTTCATTGCTTTACTAGAGGTTTCTAAAAAGGAAATCTCCTCTGTCACTTCAAATCATTTTCATATCGTTTTCAAAAAGATGAACAAATTTCAAGAGAGGTTAATGGCTTCAAACTAGCTCTTGAATATCTGCCAAGCAGTATTAGACCTACCACATCTATTAAACCATCCATGTGAAGGGTTCACATGGACAATCGTCAGGCCCACTGATTAGAACAGTAGGACTAAAACAGGGACTACCTTGACACAGGGGTCAAGGTAAATAGCTGAGTCAGAATTGGGTGGGACACACTCAGAACCACGAGGAAAGAAATGAGGCATGGAGAGCTCTGCTCTGGAGACATCTGTGCTGCTCTCCATACCTCAGGCAGCCCCTGTGCCCATCCTGCCATTGCAGCAGTCTTAGAGGCTGTGGCAAGTACTTGCTCTGCTGGGTTAAATTGGAACCTTAGCACCAGAGCCAAAGCTTCCATTCTCATACTCTGTCTCCTAGCCCAGTCCCTGTCTGTTAGATGAGGGCACCCAAAGTTTCCCAACAACAGGCACATCCCAGTACCTTTTAAAGCATCTCATATTAATGTGATGCTTGGCACATCAACAACCAAAAGTGGTTGTTCTGGCTCTATTCCTTTTAGAATTTTCTCTAACTGCATCAGACCTATCACTCCCTGAATAAACAATTTGTTTATCCTGTGCACAGCAGGAGTAACCTCTACCTACACCCATACCTACACACAGTCCAGGGCAGAATCAAGTTTGCTCTTTACTTTGCTTCATCAGATGCATTTTCCAACTCTATAAGGAAAACTTATTGAGAACTGGCTGGATGGCAGAGCTCACAGGGTACTAATAAATGGGGCCGAGTCCAGTTGGAGGCCTGTGGCCAGTGGTGTCATCCACAGGTCAGTAATGGGCCCGGTGCTGTTCAACCTGTTCATCAATGACCTGGAGGAGGGCACAGAGGGCACCCTGAGCAAGTTCACGGATGATCCCAAGCTGGGTGGAGTGGCTGACACTCCGGAGGGCTGTGCTGCCATCCAGAGGGACCTGGACAGGCTGGTGAGCTGGGCAGAGAGGAACCTCCTGAGGTTCAACAGGGACAAGTGCAGGGTCCTGCACCTGGGGAGGAATAACCCCAGGCACCAGTACAGATTAGGGGTCGACCTGCTGGAAA
>JAVCKT010028639.1:0-16477 GCA_032273925.1 Rhynchotus rufescens
TCTGAAAGCAAAAGACTCTGTATTCTGGGCTGGCAGCTTGCTGTGAATTACACAGATCGGAGGGATAATGACAGACACATAAATGCTAAACCTTAAACTTACTGTGGCAATTGGGTAGTCGTCATCTTTATAATTTACTCTTTGTAGAAGCAGTCAGACTAGTTAGCACATGATGGGATAAGCGCCCTTATCTCCCTTCATGTCTGGAGGCTGTTATTGGCACAAGGTACAAAAATTGGGTTTGTCTCAACTTCACAACCCATTAAAGACTGTTTGCCACCCTCTGTAAGGACAGAGCATGTACTACTGTATGCAGACCAATTCCCATTTGAATTAATTGCATTGTCACAAATCCTTGAAATTATTTAGGGTTATTGGCTGTGAGACGTAGAAACCAAGTATTTCTGAGGATTTGATCATTCTGCCTCGACGAAATTCTCTTAGCTGTGTCTCTTGTTCTTGTTGCATCCTAAAGTGCTTTATGCTACCTAAGAGGTAATTGTAGCTCAGTGATGACTGAAGTGTTTTTCTAGGAATAAATTGGTAAATTAGAACAGGAGGAGCTGAAAGAGCTTTAATGTGATGTGTGTCATTTGCGTTTTGAAATATGGCTAAAAATGTAGCATTATCTGGTGTCTGGTCACCTTAGGTTTGAGCTGTGCTCTACAAATACATCTTTATTTCCAAAAAAGTTATTTGTGATGCTGTGAATTACATGGTCTTTCCCATTTCCCTACACCTTAGGAAAATAAGAATTTGACTTATAACTAATAGGCAGATAACTCCTAACAGATGTGATCCATTTCCCCATATGAAATGGAGAAATATTTCTCTTAAGGCACATCTAACTCTTTGTCAAGAACTTATCTTCATTTTTTTTGACTGTCCTGTGAGTAGTATGCAAGAGACTAGATGTAATTTCAAAATATTGATTGAGAGTATATAGTGAGAGGTGGAAAAGTGCACATTCCTGCTAAACTACTGGATCTGACTGTCCCATGAATGATGATAGTAAGTATGTCAGTATTTCTGCAGGGCTTGTACATACAACTGTGTTTCTGAACATGTGTTCATTTGATTGCACATGTAAGCTAGTAAGAGCTCTGTAAGCACAGACAAAAGCACCCAATGAAGCCTGATCTCTTAATTAGAAATATGAATTTCCTTGCAAACTGTGTTAGCCTGTGATCCCTAAGAGGTGTCAGGGCCTTGAGAGCTATTCGGGGTATATTCCTTCCCTTGAGGTATCTTTATCAACATACGAAACCATCATATAGTATCAGATGCCTTTGGGAAGGTTTTCAGGAGCACTGGACTGAATCTTGGCAATCAATTTTCCTGGTGATACCCAGGAAAAATCAGAGCCTTTTATTCCTCAAAACAAGGAAGGATTAAAAAGAATAGAGATTTGAGTCAGCAGGACTATTTGAGGACATACAAGGAACAAAAACCTACTATAAGGTATAATAGAATTTCAGGACAAGTTTCATTCAAAAGCATAAAGAGGACTCTGGAGAATGGGTTTAAGTAACTGCTGAAGCAAGAAGAAATATTACTGCATTTTGAGAAGGACATCATGAACATCATTTTCAATTGGTGTTTTTGGATGGATAGTACTGCTTTCTTTACTGTTCTTATCAGAATACTGAAAGCATGCAAAAGCATTATTTCTTAACTTTGCTTTTCTTTATTTTGTTTTCTTGCCCAAAAATGCTGTAAGAATATAAGAATAAACATACTGGATCTAGCCCAGTGATTCACGTACAGAAGCATGAGAGCAAGCATAGTGGTAACTTTCCAAATATTGTTGCTTCCAGCAGTTTTTGGTTTCAAGGCTTTCATAAAACAAAGCACAATTTTTCATTTTAACAGCTTAATAGATTTGTCTTCCATAAAATCGGCCAGTTGATTTTCAACCTGTCTATACTTCTGTCATCCACAACACCCTGAACAAGGATTTCCCCAGCTGAAATACACATTTATGAAGAATCACCTCCTGACTGTTTTGAACCTGCTTTATGGGGCTTCAATACCTGTTGTGTTGGAGAAAAGTGTTCTCAGTCAATCCCTGTTGACCTTCTCCATGTCACTCCTTACTGCAGGGATTATTTTATACTTACCTTAGCCGTTGGGTTTCAGGGTTGAAGGAACTTGATCTATTTAGAATGGAACGATTTCTTTGACAGCTACCTCAGGATGAAGATATGAGTTGATAATGCCAAAAAGCAGAATTGCCATTCAAATAAACTCAGCAGCTTGTTCCTACTTGGGAGGGTTGATTTACCGAAATCAGTGGCATGCCGAGAGAAAGGAACTTTGGGTACCGAAAGTTTGGATCATTCAGATCAGGCTGTGGGGATGTGAATATGGTGCCTTTGCTGAATTTTCTTGATGCTTGTGTGGGATGTGTTTGTGTGATATTAAGAGGAACTGTCTTGAGAAAACCAGCAGCATTCTCCTATTTTTTATAAGCAATTCTTCTACTGAAAGAACATAAGCATACAGCATCACAACTATGAGCAGTAAATGAAAAGGCTACTTCTTAAAGCACTGAAAAGCATGTAGGAGGATTGATTGTATTGTTCTGTTCAGGGTGATAATATAGGTTTGGAAGAGATGTGAACCATGTTAGGATGTTAAGGGAGATTTGCTGGTGCTTTCTAATTTTCACTTTGATAGCTAAGAAAAATTCATTATGCTCCAGCTGGGAGCATGTGCATAGTGAAAAAGCTAAAAAGCTGTATTAAAAACCTCTTGAGATACTGACATACAGTTGTAAGCAAAATGCATTGCCTGAGAAGATGCACAATGTTGGCCAGCTGTAAGTCGGTTGCTGCCTGTTCCTCTGCCCTGTATTATTTCAGGACCATTCCCTCTGATACATCTGTTGGTAATAAAATTTACTATATCAGACAGACTGTTCAATTCTCTTGAATAGAGCTGCTCTGGTGTTCTCTTGGGGGACTCTTGTCTATCCATTTCTGCAGTATCTTGTTCATCTTGTGCAACCAGAGCAGCACAGAACCTCAAGAGAACCTGCAAATGGATTTCTTGGTGTTGACTCTTAATGACTTATTTCTTAAGTAGTGGTATATTTTTACCTTTGGTATTTATTAGAAAACAACGATAGAGTAGTTGCTAGTGTGCTGTTGTCCTTGGAGTTGTCCTTGGTTCTGTCTTGTGATCTGTTGCCTGATCCTGAATGCATTTCTTACCGTTAAATATACATATATTTATAAAGCACCAATGTAAAGGTCTATTTATCACTTGCACCAATGACCCCTTTAAAAATGAGACTTGAGGGAGGTGTGATGCGAAATCCTCGGGATTTGCCTGGACAAAAGTAGGTTCTGCTTTGTGACTTCTCTGAGAGCTGGAGGTGGTTTGGGGACTTTACCAGGAAGGGAGAAGTTCTATAGGGGGAAGATTTTGCAAGTCATCCACACCATGAGTGCGAGGAGAAAAATGCTTCAGCCCAGGCCTCTGCCTAGCCCAGAAAATGTGGTAGATCACTGGGCTGTACTTGCCTCTGAGTTCTCCTCATCACCTAGACTCACAAAATTTGATGTGTAATAGTTAAGACTGATGGCAGACAAACTTTCACATGGCTTCAGTTCCAGGCTCGTTCCTAATATTTCTTTTATAATTCAATTTGTTACATTTAAAGTTCATTCAAAAGTTGCACGAGTTTGTTTCATTTGGTTCTTGACAGAATTCAGATCAATATTTAGGTTGTGGAGTCTCCTTCTCTGGAGATCTTCAAAACCCACCTAGATGGGTATCTAGAGATCTTCAAAACCCACCTGTGCTATGTGCTGTAGTTGTCCCTGCCAGAGCAGGGGGCTTGGAATAGATGATCTTTAGAAGTCCCCTCCAACCTCAACAATTCTGTGATTTATCAGGAGACTTAACATGAAATCATCCAGAAATAAACAAGAAATTGCTCTTTGTGGGTGTGTGAGAATGTGCTCATAGGTATTTTTATATAAAGTTGAGACCATTCTTCTTGACCAGCGGCAGAATGGACAAATGATGCTAACATCTGCAAAAAAAATGTGCAATTGCATTTCAGAACTGGGTATAATCCCAAAGGAGGAGGGATTTAAAAAAAAAAAAATCTAAACTCAGTTTCTTTTAAGAAAATCTGGTTCCCCGGTTTGAATTTGACTGCTTTCTTCTTGGAATAAAGAAATGAAATATTAAAACCCCTTGTGTGTTGCAAGCAGTAGCACAAATGCAAAGCGCTAGAATTATCATTTGAAGATCTTTCTGAAGCGACATTTTCAGGCTTCAGAAATACCTGAGCTGGAATTACCTGAGAAGAAAATTACTTTCTGCACATCTAAACCCATCCCAGGTGCATGCTAGTTTCTGCTGGGTACGGCACAGTGCTGTGCTTCAAAGTGTACTCCTTTCTGCAATGTTGCTTTGGATGTTAAGCACAGAGGACCATGCTTTTCCCTAAAGTTATCATCACTGGTACCTTGATGAATTTAGGTATAAATACCTCCATAAAGCCTGTCTGCTACTGCTTTTGTTTTCACTCTTTTCACCTTCCTTTCTTTTTTTAATATTAATTTTGATTTTTCTCACTTCATTAAGAAGACCAATACTGTGTTTTCAATGAATTTGGGTTTTTCTTCTCAACAAAGGCCCTCAGGGGAGAATATGGTTAGGAATGGATGACTTGACTGTTTTCCTGTTTTGTAGGAGAGGGGAGCAAGGAGAATGGGGAAAATAGTAATTAAAATGCCTTTATTTCCTGTCTTTGAAAGGAGTATGCTAAAAGAAGATTAGAAACTCTTGCATTTTATTGAGGAGACTGCTAACAATAGAAGTCTCGGGAGTCACAGAAAACTGAAAATTGTGTTGCAAAGTCCACTCCTTCCTGCTCAAAAGCAGGACTGGCTCCCTGTACTGTGCTCTGGCAGATGCTTCTCTAAATTCTTCTTGAAAGATCTGTCTGGTGATTCCAGACTCCTTGTGGACAAATTATTCTACTGCTCCACTGTCCAACTTGCTTGGTTAAATATTGGGAATTGTTTCTAAATTTTCTCTGCTGTAGTCCAAGTCCATGCTTCTTGCCCTGTACACCACAGAAAATACTAACTTCATTTTCATACCTACCTGTTATCTGTGAACCATGAAGTGCTTCCCCCCACTTTTTTTTTCCCTGAGCAAAACACTCCCTATTCTTTAAACCTCTCTTAGCTCTTCGTTTTCTATCCCTCTGACAATTTTTGTTCATCTGCATATTTCTGAGCTCCAGTTCTAAAAGTGGACGTGACTTTAGCAAAGCTGTGTGAAGAGGGGCAATTTCTTCCTGTGTTCTAGGCTCTGCGTGGGTTTCTTCCTCTTTGGATAATGTTAATAATGTTAATAATACCTTCCTGTTCCATGGCATCCCTGCCTTTGGCTTGGCATTGGCACTTGCTGCTCTGCTGCCTGGCCAGTGGCTCACCAGTTCGTTCTTATGCCAATAAATTCTCTCTGCCAAAATGAAGCTTTTTCACTTGTCCTTTATCGAATGACACTGGTAAAAACAGTCATTAATTTGTCAATATTGTTTTGAATTCCATTTCTGCCCCCTAACATGTTTATAGCCCTTTCCATCTTATAAATGTCCTTCATAAAAAGAAATTATGCTGAATTGAAGCAATTTTGTTTGAGAATGTTAGTTGCTACTTGCTTTCTATCTCCCTATATTTTGGCAGGGCTTTGGGGCAAGATGACTGGTTTCTAACACCCCAGCTTCTCTTCTACCCCCTTTGCAAGGGGTACCCCTTTGCTGTCCTCTGCAGAGCTGCAGCCTTTTCTCTCCACTTTGGCTCTTGGTGGAGCCACTTCTGCCTGTTCCTTAATTCACCTCAGTGCATTCCCAGAGGACCCCAGAAGCTGAAAGCACATAGGAGGAAAAAATCATTACAAATGAAAGAGAAAAGCCAGGACTGTTGCAAACAGTAATGCAATGTTTCCTCCCTTGTGTTCTCTGTCCCCTACGTTCCCAAAGAAACGTTTCTCTCTCCTTCCTGATCTCCTCCTAAGGGAGCTGAGTTAGGAGTGTTTGGGTGTCTGCCGAGGGGTACGGGAAGGAAATGGAAACACCAACATAGGCCGGGAGGACTGAGTTAATACCTGATGATTCCAAGCTCCTAGCCCTTGCTTGGTGGGCTGAAGACCTGTGGGAACAAACCCCTTTCCTTGATATTTGTGACCCAACACTCTGCCTCTGTTTCCTTGCTCCAAAGTGGGGGATGTGATATCAGGCCCTTGTAAAGGGCTTTGAGAGCTAGGGATGGGGAACACTGGCGACTGACCCTGCTCAGAGCTGAGGTTAAAGCTTGCAAGCTAGGCAGGAGGGAATCAAAATAATTTATGGGAATTCCCTAATTTAGGCCACACGGGTGAGGTTTGTGCTTGGGTCTGCCTCTCCCCTGAGGCTGCAAGCAGCCCTTCAGGGTCAAGCGAAAGAACTGACTGAGCTGTTGGTTGTTGTGTGCCTGTTTGCAGGTACTGCACAGCCAGCACTTCCTTAGTCTGGAATAACTGGCTCACAGAGGTTCGTGTGTATATGTGTGTGTACATGTCCCCCCTGTTCCTCTGCCCCTGCATAAACCTTCCTGAAGGTCATATTTGTGCTGTATAGCAGAAGTGCTTTAGTTGCCTAAATATAAGGGATTTGTAAGGATGATATAATTTGATTTACTACTTTTAAGGGGCAGCTGACTCACCTTGCTTAATCAATGGAAAAAAAAAAAACCTTATTATTCCTTTATAATACTGTACAGGTTCCATTTTTCCCCATGCAGCTGTTTCTACGTATGTGTCAGGGGGGTTTTGTCCTTCTGTATTTTAGTAGTTTATTTTCTTTCTAAGGTAAAAAAAAAAAAAAAAGCTACCGATATAAATGAGTACCTCATTTTTCTTTCTAGGCTAGAGCTGTCCCAGAGCTGGGGCTGAGCAGCTGCTGCTGTGTCACATAATAGAAATCACAGCCCTGTTCTTGCAGCTACCCAGATGAAATCTCTGGCAAATTGTCAGCCCCTGAGCTCTTTATGCAGTTGCTGCACTGCCAGAGACCATTAGATAATGAAATGGGGAGGAAAATGGGTTTGCTCGGAGGTATTCCCCCCACCCCATCACAATGCCACTTCTGAGACGTGCCTGCAAATTCAGCCGCTCCGCTCGGCAGTTCCCCCCTTGTCTCTGGGAGATGTTTGCGAGCTCTGCTCTGCCTGCTCTTGAGGGGATTTCTGAAGGCAGGGAACGAGTCCTCCGCTTCCCTGCGATTCATTTTCCCTGCTCCATAATGAAGATCACACGGAGCTCCCCTGTGGTCCGGGCGGAATAATAGAGTGGACTGGACAGGTGCCTCAATCTGCCTTGCCATCCTGAAGGTCTCCATCTCTCCCCGGAGGGAGATGCTGGTGACGGTGACGGTGGCAGCCCCAGGCACGCGCGGGCTGCGAGATGGACCTGAGTGCGATGCATCGCTCTCACGCAGATCCTTTAAAACCAAGTGGCAGACTAAACTGTTGTTTCAATCAATAACATAAATACACCGCTCGCTTGGCATGAGGCGGGTGGGAGCTCTGTGTGGAGGGACAGGCATTTAGGTTGTTTATTGTCGCGTTGCACGGAGGCAAAATATTTGGCTTCTCCAGCAGATTAGTCATTTAAATCTTGTTTTGAAATCTAATTAAACTGGGACAAATGTCTTTGAATAGTCTTTCTTTACTGTAAGAAGGGCTATTCTCCACTTAAGAAATTTTAGTATTTTGATTAACCTAATGCAAAGCCGGATTTGCTAGTAATTGTAAGTAGGTTGTTCTGTAAAAAACATTAAAAAAAAAAACCCTCAGTTGCAGATAGAACAAAATCTGAGCTGCTTTATGGATATCTTCCGTTACCTCAGTCTGTACTTTTTTTGCATGGCCCTCAGATTGTCCTGCTTCCCCTTCCTAGAGCAAGGCCTTAGTAAGGTTTAATCAACATGCTGGAAAAGGCATTTTTCCCATGACAACCTGTCTCTGAGGGATGCTTCCTGGCAGCAAGGGCAGTCGTTTCCCCTCTCCTCCTTGGCTTGAGCAGTTTTCCTCCTGAGGTGTCCCTCAAGGCCTGCATGCTTCAGTCCTCCCCATGAACATCCTTCTATTGCCATTATAGGAGGCTGGGGCTTATCCAGACGCTTACAAGAACTCCGATTTGTTTCTTGCTTGGCTGAGACCTCCTGCTGAAATACGTGAGCCCTGTTTGTTTGTCTGGCCGCAGGCCTTTGAAGGATGTGCTGCCACGGAGGTGTCATGAGTGCTGCTCTCTGCAGCAAATGAGAACAAATGAGAGGCAGAGACTATGGCCCGAGCAGCAGTAATCCTGCCAAAACCTGGCCCAATGTCCAATAGCTCTAAACTGGCCAATAACGTAGACTAAGCCTGACACCAGGTGCTGGCGACCAGCAGCTCTGCCCGAGTCACCTTCCAAGGGCAGCTCTGCAGGCTGAATTGCCGCTGCGTAGAGCGGGTAAAACTCATGTGAACTTCCCTCTGTCCATTTGCACCAGCTCAGGGGACGTTTCCTTGTGCAAGAGCAAGGATGATGATGGTGGGAGCAATGGGAAGGCTGTGGCATGAGCCTCAGGGGCTTGTGGCTGCTCTCTGCTTTGCAGGTAGCCTGCAAATAAGGAAGGCAGGGCTGATTCCTAGTGCCTTGGGCAGTACTTCCATATCTGCCAAGCAGACCATTTGATTAAGTATTAAACCCAATAAAAAGTAAACAGCCTTTTTAAACAAGTTAAAGCATAACCTGTCGCCTACTTAGATGGAAATTAAACATAACCTATTTAAATACCTGCATCTAAGTCTGCATGGATTTGTTCTACTGTGTATGCTCTTCAAATGAAATACCTTTAATAAGAAAAATAAAGTGACAATATTAAATATGTTTTGTTTAAAAAATAAATAAAATGAAGAATGGTCTGTATGTCATATTCCCAGCACGTGACTCTGTTAATGTCCAAGAAAGCAATAAGTTCATTAAGCCCAGAACTTATTTCATTCTTCCTCTGGGACTGTACTTTGCTACTATAATTGCTGTTTGTTAGAGGCTTTCAAGCTTTTCCCTCCATTATTTCACTTTTATTCTAAATTTGACATTAGAAAATGTCCAAAAAGAGGAAGCATGGACTAGAGAGCTCCTTTTAGATGTTTCTCATTTCTTTACCTCCTGCTTTTATATATGTGCCTGCGTAGACCAACCAGACAATCCTCTTCACACAACTTGCAAGGAGTTTTTCTCCTCACACTAACTGGAACCATTCAGTTTTCTCCCTTTGTTTCCCTACTTCCTGCACTAATTCAGGAAAATCTAATTAATTGTTTTGCAAGTTTTGGAGGTGGCGGTGTGGCCGAGGAATAGCAGTGTATCCTGCAGGATACATCGCTGTGAGGGGAGATTTGTCCAGCTGTGCCATGACCTTGTCCTGCAATCTCAGTCAAACCAGTTATTTAGACATGAGTTCTCCAGCTTTTTGTAAGTATCTTAGAAAATGCAGTGCAGTGGTTTTGTCCAGAGCAATTAAATGCTGTTAATGCTGTTATGACCATTGTAACAAGAACAGAGGATGAGTCAGGAGAATCTATGATGTGTTTCATCTCTTCCTCTGCACCCTGCAATTACCCAGTGTGGAGGTTTCAGTCTCAGGTACTGATGTTAGGGATTGCTTTGGACATCTTGAGTTATTGCAGTTTGTCTGTCTGTCCTGCTCTCTGTATCTCTGCTGCAAAAAGGACTCTGCAGAATCTCCTGTAAGCTAGGAATGGACTGTGACTTTTGGTAAAACTATGTATTCAAAACTGAATTTTATGCGAAGAGGAGGAAAAAAAAGATCTTACAGCTTCTGAGAGTTCAGCGAAGCAGTTTTTGCTCTCGGTAACTATCTGTTTGAAAATTGGAAAGGTGATTTATTGCCATTTCCATTAACTGTTTCTAATGCAAAGAGGAAATGTTAGTCTCCTCTCTCTGGAGGAGGGTTGATGCTTGACCTTCTGAGGAAAGAGGGAATGAAGGAGGAAAAATGCTACGAGAGGGAGATCAGCCGGGATTCTGTCATTGGTAATGGCAGTGACCTTTTCCCAGTGGTCAGCAGCTGGCATCATAAAGACAAATGGCTTCAGCTTGCAAGTTTATAGATGTTCTTTGTACTAAGAAGATTTAAAAAAAAAAAAAAAAAAATCCAGAAGTCAAACAGTATTTCTAACTTTAGTTAACTCTTTCCATATCCTTTCTGAAAAGAGGTATTCTGTGTGAAAATGAGTCTTCTCATTTTCTTATCCTCAATCCTATCCTAATTTTACTTTTGTAGTAGAAGCTGTGGTTGTAGAAGCTGTTGTACTGTAGAAGAGTTTAGCTTCTAGGTTGCCCCTAAATCCTGTCTGTCATTGAAGTAATAATGAGAGCCCTGGGGGGACATTGGGTGGCATCCTTAGGGATGAGTCTGCCATTGAAAGAATGCAGAATTTTCTACTAAACTTCAGGATCTCTTTAGGGAGAACACTCGGTGACAGTACATATTCCCACCTCACTCATATCTATTCTTCATTTCCAGCACTATACACTCAGTCCTGAACTGACCTATTCTGAGGTCAATATAGAATACAACCTGCAGAATTACCATGGCAATAGCTGCAGCTCCTCCTTTGTGGTTCCAGGTGACCTGAGGGCAGCGCTGGCAGCCACTTTCTAATTTACTGCTCAGCCTCATTTTCTGCTTATGGAGTTTATATGGAAGGTCACTCTTTGCATCTCATTTTTTTAACCTTGTCCTTATTTTCTTCCCTTATTGAAAAGCAGAGGTGGGAACAATCAGGTGATATGCCAAGATGGGGGGAGGAGGAAAAAAGGCAAACATATCTGAGCAGTTGTGGACCTTTTCTTGCTCTAGATGTTGATACTATTTCCTGTCAGTATGTGTCTATGTGAATGTGGGAAAAGGTATGGAAAGTAGGACCCTCTGTGCTCAAAGGCAGTGCACATGGAGTGCTCAGCCTCCACACCAGCTAGAGAAATCCCTTCAGTTAGCAGCTGGTTTTGGCCTCAGAGGGACAACGTCAGTTGATAATTACACTGTGGTGTATATAAAGCATCATAGGAATGAAGAGTATTTGTGTGTGCATGTGTGTGCGTGCTTGGGGTTGGAGGGTAGAGGGGGTCACCAAATCCATCCTAGCTAAGGCTTCCTCTTGAGGAACACTCAAGTGTCTACACAGAGAGCTAAGTGCGTGGACCTGCATGGATCACTATGCAGCAAGGATAGGCACCTCTGGGCTGCTCACTGACTTTTGAGATGTGGCAAGAGCCTTTCAGGTGAGTCCTTGGTTTTCGTGCCTCATAGTGAGGGATGATAGTGCTCTTTGCCCACTTCCAAGCTCAGACTAGATCACCTTATCCCTAGGAGTGTGCCTTATAAAAAAAGCTTCCATTCATTTCACTGCTGTGAAGCATGAGCAAGAACTACTGTTGCTAAGCTGGCACTGGTGTGCTCCAAACTAGAAGGCTGGGATGCAGACTTCAAATACTGTAATGTGTGAAGATCTGAGGGCTTGAAGAAAAGGGCTGGACCTGTCTCAAGAAGGAAAGAAATGAATCAGAAAGTTGTCATGCTTGGACAAGCCTGCAAAATGGTGCAGGTGGAGCTTCGTTTTCATTCCTTGATGTCTGTTATCTTGAGCTTATATACATCTTTTGCATTTCTAGATCTATGAGAGTCAATTGCCTTAAAATGAAAATACTTCTCAGAGCTGAAAGAGTTAACTGCTTACATCTGAGGACTGCTCTCTCTGTGATGGGCAGAACTCTTCATGGAGTTGATATCACCTGTCCTGAGTACTAAGACTTACTATGGCTCTAACACTCTGAGCAGTCACTTGGCTACAGCCTGTGTATGCATCCACATACATTACTTTTTGAAGGGAGTGAGAGCAGCACACTTAGACTGAAATCATTTAAAGGCTCTAAACCCACCTTCAAACTGGCAACATTATCCAAAAGACCTTGCAGTGAGTGAGATGACTCGAGGAACCCCTCTATCTCACCCTTCCCCTGCATCTTGCATGTCTGCCCTTGACTGCAGGTGGTTGGATGTGCCTGTTGGATGTGCAGAGGGAAGGGCGAGGCAGGGGACAGCGGCTGTGACCACGATGCTTTTTGTCAGCTCTGCCCAGCTGAGCAGGACCAGGATCTGCTGCAGGGTCCCCTGCCCTCGTTGGCTTGTGCAGCACGGAGCAGCAGAGAGGACCCCTTGCAGGTGATGCTTTCTGAGCAGTCTGCTGTACGTTTCAGTGCATGTGCTGCTCAGGGCTCCCTAAATTTCTCTCAATAAGCACCTGAATTGCAGTGATGAGAAAAGCAATTTCCGTACAAATCTGAGAAGGGTCTTGAGGGA
This sequence comes from Rhynchotus rufescens, assembly GCA_032273925.1. NCBI lineage: Eukaryota > Metazoa > Chordata > Aves > Tinamiformes > Tinamidae > Rhynchotus > Rhynchotus rufescens. The sequence goes on from JAVCKT010028639.1 coordinate 12,440, forward strand.
GTTTTTTCAGATCGAAGCATCTCCTGATGCTACAAAAAGTAGGACAGTCTTCCATTTCCTGATAGATTTTTAATGTGAATGGATTTTTGAAGACAAAAGCTGTAAGTCAGCCCCTTTTCTCTTCTGTTTCTTATATAAAGATATATGCTGTATGTGTGAGTCGGGTCTGTGCAGAATTCATTACAATGAAGGGAACTTGGCACACACGCTGCAGTATCATCCCTATTCTGCAGTAGACGGTGCTGTAAGAAAATGAAATTCATTGTCTGTTCCCAGAGGGAGCTTGTCCATCCATCTGCTACCTATCTGTCTGTCTGAGAAATTTAAACAACAACCTTTCTTTGTGCCTTTCATATAGAAGCAGTAATAATAATAACCTTAGACATGTCCAGCCCTTTTCTCTTCCTCTTTTCAAAGCTCTGCTAAGAGCTAGACTTTCCTTACAGAGAGAAAAGAGAATAGGCAGAAACTATGTTTGGATTGTAAGTGCCATTGTGTGAAAAGACCTTTCCTCTGACAGAGGAGGGCATTACAAATTCATCTAGGGGAGACGGTCATTTCTGGAAGATCAGTTCTTACCTGGACTGGTTGCCTAGATAATCCTTTTCTCCCCATCTCCCACAGGTTCTGTAAAGAGCTTTGGGGTATACAGCTCCCTAGAGCAGCAGGGCTGAGCGTACAGGGTACGTTTCATAGAGTGAAAAGGCATCGATATAGCCAGGGATTAATCTGTAATGAGTATTTTTTTTTTTTTAACACATACTTATCCAAGAGGAGGAGAATACTGTATCCTAGGAAGATGGGAGTGTAAAAACACAGACTGAAATCAATGCTTTCTACTCCTTTCAGCAGAGAGCCCTGCTAGATCCTAGGGCTTCTCAGTATTCAGATCCATGTGAGTTTAGGAGCATCCTAGGAAAAAACAGAGAAAACATATTCTAATCCTGAACCCTATCACTTCAGCCTTGAGTGGGTTCAGCTTCAAAAGCTGTTCTTCATCCAAGAGCTAATTTCCTGGGGGTGTGCTGACATTTTAGAAGTGGTTGCATCATTTGAAAATGAGGCTTGTAGCTGAATTTCATGGGCACAGTGTTGGCAGCTTGCTGATTCTTGTTCCTACTTGAGGCATGTGGAGAGGCGAGCACAGTATGAATACCCTGGGATGCAAGACAAACCTTTCTTTCACAGTATATTGTCTTAGTTATCTCTGAAACCTCTGAAAGTGGCTACTAGTAGCACATTTAGGTATCAGCTTCATGTTAAGGTGCTGACTGTCAGGGACTCTGCTTGTGCTTGACCACTTTGGTCTAGGAGCTTGAGTGAGGGAATAAGACTCAAGACTCCTGGGTTTTCTTTCTGTAAATGTCTATCTCCCTGTAAGCCTTGTAAAAGATATTTAATCTGAGCACCTTTATTTGCTACTGAAAAATGGAATATGTAAATAATAAGAGCAGTAGGAACATGAAGGAGAAATTAGGTTGGTTAATAAGCAAATATTTCATTGTGGAGCATGGTGATTGAAAAGATTATAGTGACTGAGTGACAGCTCATATATTGTGAGACACTGGTCAAACATACCCAAAATATTCCTGGAGCAAAAAAGTTATAAAAACAAAGACATAGTAGTATAGGAGACTTTGCTCCTTTGTGAAATAGTTTATTCTCTTGGAAAGAAAAGTTTCTTAAAGTTGCTGAATGGTGTTTTTTTGAAAACTAAAAGGTAGTGTGGAAAGACAATTCCACTTTAAAGAATCTAAGAGCAGCATAGATTAATTCCAGAATCCTTCAGCTTGCTTTAGAGAAACACGTTAGTAACACCACACTGTGACAGCAAGATAGCCAGGCTCATCAGATGGAATAAGAAATGCACTGAGTCCAGCTGATATTCCTACATTTTGGTCTTTGGATAATTTCACTTAGCACTCCCTCTGAGGAGCAATTCATCAATGAGAGGGTTTGAAGCTTGGCTCTGGCTCCACTTTTCAAAGGGCTCCACGATGGTTCTCTAAAACGTGGACCTAAAGAGCTGCACACAGCAGGCAGTTGTGGGCATGCCGAGTGTGAGGCCTTGTGGTGCACCAGGATGTAGTGATGATATTTGTGTGGCTGGGGGCCCTCCTTGCCCTTCGCTTTGTGCTGTGGAGAACAACTGCTGGGTCACAGCATGTTGCTCACACAACGAGCAAAACCAGCTCTGGTTTCTCAGAACTGAAAGACTCCACTGCGTTCAGTGTCTTGGGCTTCACTGCTCAAGGAGTGCATGAAATTTGGAGCAATCTATTGCTTCATTTGCTTCTGAGAAAGAGTTCCCTCCACACCAGACCCAGCTGTAAGAAATTGTGGCCAAAACTTGTTCAAGTTTTGAACAAGTTACAAAACCCTGCCATTCTTTGGGATCTCCTTCTGAGGCCTTTAATTACTAATCTACTGAATGAATTTCCACGACCATCTCCTTAATAAGCACTGGAAACCTGCATAATCTGTTACTGGGATCCATGGGACATTTTGTACTTGGGAGTGAATACAGATTTGGCTTGTTTAAGCACCAGGACAAAAGCCTTGCAAGGATGAGCCTTTTCAATGCCAAATGAAAATTGCTTGAAAAATAATATATTAGGGACATTTGAGGAGTTTGGGTAATAAAGTATTTAATAAAGAATACTTCTGTACTTCTGCAATGTCTTTCATTGGAGTAGATTTCCCATCAGTGTGCTGCCTGAATAATGTGAGGAAGGGTGTACTAGAAATGCAACAAATATTAAATAAAAGATTAAGGCTTATTCTGGTATATACATATTGATAACAGATTCTCATAGTACTCCTGTAACTTAGGAATTATATAAGATACCAAAAATAAAACTAACTGCAGTATAGAGGGCTACAAAATGTCTGAATTCACTTCCTCAAAACGGTGTACATGGAATCAGTTCAGTTCTTTATAAATGACTTGCACCTTCTTTTCTGATGAACCTAACGTCTCTTCTGAGAAGCAGCATTAGCTTTTCTACAAGCATTTTAGCAGTTCTTCCAGGAACATTTTAGACCTCTAGGTATCTAACTTGAATGTCTTGCCCAAAATAGTTTTCAGAGGATGGAAACTCATGCCTTGGACTCTAATGGGCTTTAACCACTGCCTTTTGATTTCTCCTATATTAAGTCAAGTTAGAATTGCTCTGTTCTTGTATGATAGCAGATGCATTCTTAACACTCCCTTTTCTACCTACTGGGACTTCCAGGTATGTGAAATGCTTTTATTTTTAATGCAATCTATAGGACTTTAACAGTTATCTTTCTAAATGAACCCTTGACATTACTTCTTCGTCTTCTGTTTCATTTTTTCCATCCCTTTGGATAGAGTCTAAATGATGTACACATATGCGTGTGCGTAGACATATGTTTATAAAGTTCAGCACGGTCAAAAGCAAGTGTTGAAAAATATCAAGTCTATTACTCAGAGCTCATAAGTGGATTGAAATTATGAGATCTTTCTTGAGCATATGTTATTTTGACTTTAATGTATACTTGCTCCAAGCTGCTCAGCGCAACCATAGGGACGAGAAAAGTACTCTAGAAAATGCAAGCTGGAAATTTTAAAACAGGATCTTTCCAGTAGCTGGCAATATAAGAAATGTGGAAAAAAATCTTGAAACTTAAACTGACATGGCAAATTTGTTAGCAGTGAACATGAAATAATACATTCAAGGAATGGTATCGTGTGAACCCCTTAACCTGTCTATCTGCAGTATGTAGATTCCACTTTATCAGTTGATAGTCTTTTCTTTTCTTTTTTTTTTTTATGTCATCTATGTGTTATTCTCTTCATTGTCCCCTTAGTTCTTATGTAATGGAACTGATGAGAGGTGTCAACTTTTCTGTTTTTGAAAGAACCGTGTCTAAAGGCAAATGCACTGATGAGCAAACTGAGTCTGTCTGTAACAGTGAGCCTCGTTGTCTGGAAGGAAGTTAGGGCAGCAACAGAGAGCACTCAGACCCTGATGACATCAAGTGTTATAACAGCTCTTTGAGAGCATACGGTTC
>JAVCKT010028640.1:0-15242 GCA_032273925.1 Rhynchotus rufescens
TCGGAGAGCCCATGGTGAGGAAAGCCAGCGGGCAGCCCCTCGAGCGCAGCCCCTCTCCATCGGTGGTGTCCCTAGACTGCCACGTTCCCAGCTTGTCCGTGGTGCTGTTAGCCAAGCAAGAGATGGAAGGGGTGACATCCAACTGCCATCACGCAGCCCCCCTCTGCCTGGCCACAATGCTCTGCCCCGGCAGCCCTGTGACACTGGCGTTTGTCACCTGCACGAAGCACAGAGAAACCCCCAGCCACGTCCTCGCCTCCACCTGCTGCCCAGCATTTATTTCCCCCAAAGTAAGGAATGTAGCCAGTATATGTGGAAATGGAGAGCTGAGTCTTTCCTGGGAGAATGAAATGAAATCCTCCAGCACAGCACGAGCCTGTTTTGTTGGAAACAAAGACGACCAGCGTGCAGAAGACAAGTCAGTGACAATCACTTGGAGAGGATTTGCTTTCAAATCTTTACAAAACCCTGAAAAAGTCTATACTATAGCACACCATTTCAGTTGGCCCCTGCTGCTCTGGCTCCTTGAAAACACTGCATTCCCGAAATGTGTTTTGTTTTTCCCCAACAGCTGATACAAGCCCAGCCAAGTTATTTTAATTGCTTACAAACTGCCATCGATTTTGCAGCAGCGCTTGTGGGCAGGGAGCAGAGGTCCCTGTGCAGAGCGTGTGCACTGAGGGAGAGAAGGACAGATGTGCACAGGGGGCTGGCAGCTGTATGTGCTCCATAATGTCCCGGGCAGCAGCAAACCCACCTCCCAGCAAGGAGAATTGCTCCATCTGGAGCAAGGGAGGCAGCTGGGCAACCTGCTGGGGACACCTGCTGGGAAGAGGCTGGAAACCACAACCCTTGACCAACCTTTGGGTGGAAATAAGGTATTGCTCAGCCCTGCTCAGTGCTGAGCCCCAGGCCAGCGCAGGAGCCCCATGGGGGCAGGCAGAGGTGGATGTCAGCCAGCTGCAGAAACCAGACAGCGTCTGCTCACAGTCTCTCATTTGGTTTCCACAAAATGAAAGCTAAATACAGCTTGAAGGGAATTGTTCTCCATTTATTTGCTTTATCTTCAGTAGTCAGACCACTGGAGAGAAAAGGTAGGTAGGTGTGGAGCTGAGGGGCAGAAGAGAGGAAATGGACCCAGAAGCAGGGAGAAGGGGCCAACCAACAGAGAGGTTTTTATTCAGTGGTGGCCAGTGATAAGACAAGAGGAAATAGCTACAAACTGAAGCACCAAAAGTTCCACAGGAACTTAAGGAAAAAAGTCTTGACTGTGAGGGAGATCCAGAGCCCTGGAACAGGCTGCCCAGAGAGGCTGTGCAGTCTCCTTCTCTGGAGACCTTCCAAACCCACTTGGATGCAGCCTGTGCCACGTGCTCTGGGTGACCCTGCATGTGCAGGGGGATTGGACTAGATGACCTCCAAAGGTCCCTTCCAACCTTAAGGATTCTATGATTCTTGCTGCTGACTAAATCTGCTCTCACAGAAGTGGCTCCACCTCCTAACATTTTAACAGTTTTTCTCTTTATTCTCTTCTGCAATTTTCCCACAAAAATTGTCCATTATTTTTCTGGCAGAAATATCTACTTGTTCTTTGCAAACCTTTCCTTTTTCCTCAAACCAGTCTCCCAGGAGAGGGAGCATGCGGAGCAGGAGCCTGGCTGGCACATGCAACGCCAGGGCTCAGTCCCTGCAGCTGCTCCTGGTGCAGTGCAAAGTGCCCAAAAGAGAATCCAAAAAACACATTAGGTGCTGCCCAAAGGCATCCACTGAGCTGAGCATGGAGAGCAAATGGCAGCAGATACCTGCACTGCAGAAAGCCGAGGTAGCAGAACAGGCAGCAGGGACGGGTGGCACCGTCCAACACAGTGGTCACCCCAGGGTGAGCACTGGCCCACATACAGTGGCCACTCGAAAGCTGGCATGTGCTGGAACCAGAGCAGAGGCTCCCCTGCTGCAGGGATGCTCAGGGCAGCCTCCCGTCTGCACTTCCCTTTCCATCCTTTGCTGCTGTGTCAGGCTGTGTGAAGCGCTCCCAGCAGGATGCACAGGGCTCTGCAGGCAGCGAGACCCCTGCTCTATCCCATAATAATACAAAAAAAAAGCGAATAAAAATACACATAAAAATAATAACAAATAATAACAAATAATAATAATAGCAAATAATTACAAATAATAAATATGAAAGAGCCGTGGCCCTTTCCAGCTGTTCCAGTTCCACTAGATGGCACCAGTAGTGTATCCTTCCTGGTCTCTGCATCTCCCCTGGCCTGGCTATGGGATACACTGGGAGCAGTGGGATGCATCAGGGGGGAAGGGACACTCTGGGAGCAGTGGGATGTGCCGGGAGCTGTGGTTATTGCTGGGAGTTGTGGGTCACACGGGGAGCAGTAGGACACACCAGGAGATGCTGCTCCTTAGCACACACCCAGCCCCACAGCAGAGCCAGGCCATGTGTCCCAGCTGGAAGGCTCAGGGCTGGAGTTGATGAGGACATTCCCATACACGCCAGGGATCCACTGCGCTTCGATCCACTTGGCCTCTGCATGGGAGATCAGGATTTGGGCCATGTGCTTTTCTTGGAAACGCACAAGAAGTCTCTCTGCAGTGGGCCGGGGCTCCCAAGGAGCTGGGCTTGCAAGGACTGCCACAGGGCAGACATCTCTTGCTTTTCACAGCAGATCTGAGAAAAACCAAGATAAAACATATGTGTAAGCAAATAGCATTCATCAGCACACATGAGAGGGTCAAATAGCAGAAAGCTCCTTCCTACACACAGTCTCCTGAACACATTTCTCAGCTGTAAATGTCCCATTCATGACTGTTCTGGGTTGTGCCACCCATGGGCTCCTGCAGCATCTAGCTACTGTCTGCCCACACCAGTCAAAACCACCCATTCCTCGGCTGAGGGGTCAGCGCCTGACTTAAAACAACCCTTGATAACACTTTAAAGATCTCCTGTCTCTGCATATGGACATGTATGCATAACAGCTGCATTCCCAACCAGGAGAAAGTAGTGGATTCCCTATGAACATCTGTATCTGCAGGTCACCCCTGCAGGCATCACACAAAATTTAGGGGGTGGGAAGGGCAGAGGAAGAGGTGCTTCCCATGAGCCAGTGTCACCACTGATTTCATAGGTACTGCTACAGAGCCTGGCTGAAACTACGGATCTGGGCTGCAGAGGTGACCCAGTGTAGCGGAGACCCAGCTGGGACTGGGGAGTCTCTTTGCACAGGGAATTTCGTCAATGAGGAGCCTAAGTGACTAAGTCCCTGATATGCAAACATGGGAACTATAAATAAATGGTGACACTGAAGAGCAGGGGACGAGGAAAGGGACTATGATTTTTAACCTGAGATGCTGGGTCTAATCAGCTTATCGGACAAAAGTTAGGAGCTGACAGTTGCCAGCCTCTAAACATTAACAGAGATATTTTGATAGCAAAGGGCTTTGCTCTGGCATAGATAAAACAAAATTTTCTGGCTATGTGCTGGAATTGGAGAAATTCAGATTTAAAAAAAAAAAAAAGAAGTTGCAGATTATTTCAAGTGAGGCCAACAGCTATACCTACTCCACCAAGAGGTGATTTTAAACCCAGTTAAATTATGAGGCCTTGCTTAGTTTCAAGATCTGTTGCAGCTCAAACAAAACAAAACAACAACAAAACTGTGACTGTGAATGAATCACATGGGAAAATCAATGGACAGATGCAACCACCTACAAAGGTGCCGGGTGATTTTGAGGCCTATGAACCTGTGAACTGGGCTGTAATGCGTCACAATATGAAGGATGTAGGGAAGGACAGAATTATAGGTGCTCTATTAATGCTGAGGAAGTTTAAGACATCAGTGTGGTGGTCATCCTTCTGACTTAACCCTTTTCCTGCACCTGCAGCTGCTGCAAAAGAGGGAGGAAAGGCTGAATGGAGAGGTCTTGCTGCAGCAATCCCCAAACAGGGGCCAAGGACAGGGAGGATGAGCCTGGTCCGTTCTGCCCTGCTGCTCCCTGCCCGGCACATCTCATCATGCAGGGTCTGCACTGCCTGCAACGAGGAGCTTCACGATCTGGAAATGAGCAGGCTGTATTGCTATGAGCGATTCAGGGGATGTTGCTGGGATGTCACCCTAGGCACATACACATGTTATATACAGGCACATGCTTTCACATACTTACCTTTGCTAACAAGAGAAGCAGCAACAGAGTTTAAATCTCCCAGGCTTAACTTCTACATCTTCAAAAAGCAAGTTTGTTCTTGTTTCCTCATAATTATCATTAAATGTCTCCAAGAGAGCAGTTCTGTCTCCTCGGCTGAGCGAGTCTTTGAGGTACAGAATGATACTCAGATGTTCTTTCCTTTCCAAAAGGATTAGATGGCAGATGAAGTAGAAAAGTCAAGAGAAAAAGCTGGCTTTCTAGGACACGATTTGATTGGGCCAAACCAAAGTCTGGGGACTGTCAAACTGCTTTTCAACACGCTTTGGACACCTAACAACAAACAGGCTGTGTCCAAGAGCTGTGTTGGCAGTGTGTGATATAATCAAGCTAAAGGGTCCCATTGCATGCAGCATCCCAGCAAAGCCACCAAAACCTTTCTTTCCTAGAAAAAGATTGGCATCTGTTGTGTTGTTTTGGGGGGTGATTTAGGGGTGATTTAATTGTTTAAAAGCATTTTTGATATTTTTTCCATCCTCAGATGGAGTTACTTCTTGGTTGTTTGGAAGGTTATAGTCTTTCTGCTCTACATAGCATTGCTTTGCTGAGTGGGACCACAGCTTATTAGTCTGTTTAACAAAGAGAGCAAATGTATCCAAGCCAAACATAGCTTTAAGCATTTGGGAATCTATTGAAATCAAAAACAATGCATCTACTCAAACCAGGATGACCTCCTCGGACCTCCTCCTTACTTCAAAACAATATTTTCCTGATTATTTCCTATGTGCATACATATATAAAGAGCATAGGACCTGCTATGCTGTATCAGATAAACATCTTTTTAGTTCAGTGCTGTGTCTTCAAAAATACAAAATGCTTAGGGAAAACATATAGGAACCAAGGCAAGCACAACATGATCTTTCTTTGTCTTGTTTTTTTTTTGTTGTTGCTTTTGTTTTTGTTTTTTGGCTTCTGGCAGTCTGCAGTTTAGTGTCTTCTTTAGCTGTAACTGTCATGTTGAATAGCCACTAAGACAAATATCTGCCACAATTATCTGGTCCCCATTTGAAGCTATTCACACTTTTTGGCCTGTCACAGCATCCTGTGACAGAGAGCCCTACAATGCAATCGTATTAACTTGAAAACCTACAGTCACCAGCAAAAGGCTTCAGAGCAAAAGAAGGCAGTAATAAACAGCAGGTTCTGAAACAAATGCAGCTAGCTAAAATATCATCGTCTTAAATTAAAGTTGACTTTCATTTATTTTATCAGCTTCCTGTGAGAAATAGAAGTGTATATGTCTTCCTGAACACACCTAGGATTATTGGCAAATAGTGGTACCTGAGAGAGCTATATTGAAGCATTAGTGAAGCATTAAAACCAAGAGACAAGTGCTTATAAGAAATGCTCAAAATAGGGAAGCTCTTGAAAGGCCTAGAGTGGCCCACTTGTGTCTGTGCTGCAAAATGCACTAATGCAGTCTACAGACTGTCCATTCAGCTAGTATTTTTCCTTAGCACCCCTACTTTCTTGAGAGACATTCCCTCCATGCTCCACTTTTATGAATGAGACATGCCAACTTCACTGATTACTGACTGGCACAGATGTAAGGAATTTACATCTACATTCAGTACATTGAATCATAAGCACTGTGCTTGGTCTAGCTTGGGCCAGCACAGTGCAAAGAGAAAATATCATGGGACTAACATTGCTATGGGCCTTCTGATGGCGAATAATTGTGTAAGAAACTACATAATTCAAACAAGTAAAACTTCTTACCTTAGATTAGGAAAATCTCTGAGAATGGGCACTAGGTCTATTTTCATTCCCTCCGAATCCGTATTTTGAATAAGCTCTAAGACTGCTTTTATTGGATCCTTGAGGGAATCTGCTTTAGGACCCTGGGGACAGAAGAAAAGATGTATTCAGGGTAAAGGAAGCAGAATATAATGTTAAGAGACGAGGCGTTCACTGTGCATAGTGGTAGCTGTGCAGCACTGTATGAGCATGCACAGGAGCATGTTTTCCCTGCAAGGTAAGAGAAAAGAAAGTGGAGTGTAACCAGTCTGCTTGCAGGGCAGCTCAGCAACTACCCTCCACACTTCAGAATCTCTTCCTGTGTTTTCTTTAGTGAAATGGGCCTTCCCCTACATAGCCCTCGTCTGAAAATCCATTTAGCTCTTCAGGAAGTGATTTCCCTTCCCAAACAAGCAACAGCCCCTGTGCCTCTGTGAAACCAAGCGGTGCTGGCTGCCAGCATTCCTGCAGCCATGGAGCAGCCCTGGGACAGCCAAGTGACCTGCAGGACAGGGTGAAGGGACACATATCCTGTAGCTGAATAACAAGAAGCAGCGGGGCTGGACCTCGTGAGGACATCAGTATGGCTGGTAGATGCTGTGTATGATCTGCTCACTCTAAGCTAAAGCACATCACAGTATAAAGCTTCACAAAGCTAGTAAGAAATAAAGCAGATTTTTTTGAAAAGCTGGGGAAAGAAGAATGCGGATGCACTGCCAGGAGAGAGCTTCAGATCTTGCTCACATTTTTGCTGGTGTGGTAATGCAGTTAAATTGCTAGCCTGAATTATTGATGCCATCACGTCAACAGAGATCCTGTGACAAAGCAAACCTGGAGAACAGGCTGTCAAACTAGGTCGGGAGAAGCCCTGGTTCCCCTGATCTCCACAGGGCGTTGGAAACAGCAGGCTGGCTTCTCGCTTCAGCTCATCTCCGCATTGACCATAAATTAAAAATAATAGTAATACTTGAAGACAGCCTTCCCTCTCTTCCTCCGCACTGCAGGCACTCAGCGTGTCTAACTCTGCACACTGAGCAAGCTGTACTCTGCTCCCAGCGCATTAATACTGTAAGACTTCATACTTGGCAAGCTCACAAAGTAAATGTTAATTAACTAGAAGGTGCCAGATTTTGTTAAGCGCTATGTAGTCGGAAAAGGTCTAAGGTAAACGGTCTGCAATCTGGAGGAACAAACAAGAGTTGTTTTGTCAAATGTGCTTAGCTGCCTTTGACATTTTACTGCTTTTAAGGGAGAAGCAGGGTGTTTCCACGCGCATTTTGAGAACCCAGTGACAGGAAGAGAGGCTGGACAGAGGACAGAGCAGGGCACGGAGCAGGTGCAGCCTGTGCAACAACTGCACAATAAATTCAGTCTGCAACAGAGTACATATTTTGCATGCGCAGCCATGTACCTCACTTGAGGCTGTCCCCTGCAAATTGCTTATGCATTCCCTCCTCAAGGTTTTCAGTGCTCACACATCAAGAATGAGAACAGAGTGGGCACACAAGGGAAACCAGATTGATTAGATGCAGACTTTTTCACCAAAGTATCATGTAGAGTTTAATAAGATTTCCCACATCTCATCACACTATAAGTTTGACTTTCTTTGTACTTTTCATCCAAAGGTAATGCTAAGCACAGTATTACTGGTAAGCTTAAAATTTAAAAATTAGAGACTCCTCCTGCTATTCCTGACAGCTTTATTTCTCAAAGCATTAAGTTGTCTGTGATTGATCACCCTAGGAAAAGCGAGCCTTCACCTAAAAGCACTGGGAACTTCCATCTTTCCTCTATAAAAGTCGTGGGTGAGTTGTGAGGTACAAGAGGTTTTAGGATGAGCTTACAAGTGATTATTTTTACCTCATTTTATTCTTTTGACAGTCAGAATTACTGATAACTAACTGATAGGAGGTATCTCTTGGGAGAAAATAGATTCCTAATAGCAAGCACTTAAATGGACAAGATGCACATTCATGAGAATGACTCAAATCTGTGAAAATATTAAAACCCATAAAGGTAGGGTTCCTATCTGCTGTGTCATATGAGAGCATCCTGTCTCACTGTCCAGACAATCTTTTCAGTCACTACTGCAGTGCCCAAGACAACTTGCTTAGGGGCACTCACAGCCCACATTTGCAAAAGGAGCTGTGAGAGGGCCCGTTGCGTGGCGGATGAATCTCATGCTGGAGCAGTCTCAGGATGGGCTGTTTACATGGCAGTCCTTGCCCTTGGATAGCCAAGGAAACCGGGCAACAGCGCAGTGCCATCCACAGACACCATTTGTGTAATTGTCAGTTACATGGGGATTATGAACTAAGGAAAGGGGCTTTTCTAAGCTTCCAAAATGGCTCCTGCAAATCAGGTCTAGCATTTTTACCCGGGTTTTCTTCAGTGGTGTGGCTCTCTTTTCAGTCTACCCCATAACCATGTGAGGTGTTTACCTCCTCATGAAGACTCACTCCTCCACGCCAGTGTGACCAACCACAACAGCATCAATGTGTTTCCACCCTCATGGCAACCACTGTAATGCACGGAAATGGCTCTGACTCACACAGCCCGGCCCAGCTCTCTAAGGGGCTGGGGTGGTGGCAGCCACCACCAGCTTGCAGATTAGGAAAGGCCTGTGGGGAAAACAGGGACCAGCTGGAGGGGCCAATTCAGTTCATAGCCCTGGAAGGGGTCACATAGCCAAGAGTACGACAGAGATTCCAGGGAAAACGCTAGGCCTGAGATGGCCCTTCCTCTTCCCCTCTGCCACGCCAAGGTACAGAAGGCTCTTCTCAGCTCTAAAGCTGTCTTCCCAGCTTAGAAGAGCGTGCCTCTTCTTATTTCAGTGGCAGGAGTGTGAATCTTGCCTCCTCCATTCACACATTTCAAAAATACAAACTAGCAGTTTCTGGCAGATTTGAAGGGCTGTCTTCCAGCACATCGGATTTTCATTTCTGTGAGGCTGATACCACTGTGGTACGACCTTTTTAGTCTATTGTTTTCAGAGCCTTTTCCTCTTTTGGTACTGCTCTTAATAATGGAGAGTACAGGCATTAACCACATCAAAGACTTACTAAGCACTCTGTAACGATGGTTTGCAGCATCCTATGATCTTCTTCTATCCTGCTGACAATCCTTCTCCTCTGCCCACATAATGGTTTCCTGGAAATGGTCAGAAGAGCCTCTGCATATTCTTTAATAATGACGTCATGGACATTCTTGACAAGGACCTGTTCCAGAGCAAAAAAGAAGCCTAAATTATTTTTCATGCTAAAAGGCCTAGGCCTAGGCTAGGACTCTGGCCAGCACAGGTACGGTCCCCCTTTTTCTGTCCCTTTAAAATGCCTTGTCTAACACATGGAGTACCTCCAAGATGTATGGAGATGACTTGGACATTGACAAGAGTGGACACATCCAACAAAACCATATCACCGGTCAACTTTGTCATAGGTCACACCCTCCTGAACAGCAAAGTAAGACTTGGCTTAGCCCCAAACTAACAACCACATAGCTTTAGGACAGCTCGGACTATAGACAAAGCAAGATCCAGCCTACCTGGGAAATGTCACCTAGCACATCCCAGGGCTTTACCCTTGGCCACAGGGTTGTGACTGGGCCCAGAGTGAGTCTCCTGGGTATTTCTGAGACTCCACAACCTACTGAGGGACCTCAGTGCTGAGACCATGGAGTACCTGATGGGGAGGGAGAGAGGGAACAAGCCTCCCTGAGGGAAGATGGGCCACTGCACAGAAAACACATTTGCATTAGCATTCGAAATCAGAACAGTTTTAGGCTGCAGTCCAAAGGTACAGGAAATCCCCAGCCCTGTCCAAAACAGACAAAGCATGAGACAGACAGTTCTGGCCTAGCACTCTGCCACTGAGTTTCTGCTTGCCCCAGCACTAATGTGACATGATGTACAGTGACAGGCTCTCAATAGCAGCAGAATAGCTCCTGTTTTTTCTCTTCTATTACTTTTTCCAGATTTCCTTATGTCAATAAAATGTTAATTAAAATCAGCTAAGTCCTTGCAGACCCGTGAGGCTAAGAGAAAAGGAACCCAGTACTTAGTAGGACATGCACAGGTAACAACAACACGTCCAACATGAGACTGAAGCACATTAGAAGCAGAGAAAATTCCCAGTATGAGTGTATTGGGGGCAGGGTAGTATCACAGACAACCCAATGTTCTCCCTCTGTATTTGGGAGATCTATTCACTTTCCTTATCCCTTCATTTCTTGGTTTCTCTGCTGACATTACAGCAAAGGTTCTAGCTGTCCCAATGAGTTAGATATTCAGCTCTGTGGAACTTGGCATCAATGATTAGATCTGTAAAAGCCATTTCAGTGATAGACAAAATGGTGATCTGGATTAATATTAAAATCCTGTGTAATCCCGAGATTCAAAGACTTGTTTTAGTGATTTCCTGAATAATATCTTGTTTCAGTAAGGCTCTCAACATTGCTTCCCATAACATCCTCAGATTGCTTCACTCCTGAGGCAAGCTCAGGAAATACAGGCTAGATGAGTGGGCAGGGAGGGGAAGTGGCTGAATGACAGAACTCAGAGGGCAGTGATCACTGGCAAAAAGTCTAGTTGCAGGCCTGTAGGTGGTCATGTCCCCCAAGGGTCAATACTGGGGCCAGTACTGTTCAATTTATTCACCAGTGACCTGGATGGAGGAGCAGAGCACACCCCCAGTAAATTTGCTGTGGATATGAAACTGGGAGCACCACAGAGCTGTTCAGAGGGACCTGGACAGGCTGCAGAGATGGGCAGAGAGGAACCACATGAAATTCAATAAAGTGCAGGGTCCTGCACACACAGAAGAATAACTTCATGCCCCAGCACAGGCTGGGAGGTGCCCTGCTGGAACGTAGCTCAGCAGAGAATGATCTGGGAACACGGAGCTCAGAGAGTTTGTGGAGTCTCCCTCCTTGGAGTTTTTCAGAATGTGTCTAGACAAGGCCCTGTGCAATGTCTTCTAGGTGGACCTGCTTGAGCAGAGGAGTTGGATGAGGTGGTCTCTGGAGTTCCCTTCCAACTTCAACCTTTATGTGATTCTGTGATTCTTACCTTCTTACTTATTTCTTACCTCATATATGGCTGCATTTTTCCATTTAAATGCCAAAAAGTTTTTCTTTAATGATGCAAGGATGTCGCCTAAATCACTGTCACATTTTTTGAAGTAATCCTTCAGTGCTCTCTGAAGAAAGAGACAAACAGAATCAAATGATGAATATCTGGAGATTTCCCACAGGCTGCAGACATGGATTAATGTGCATTTGCTCTTTTTATTTATTTATTTATTTGCTTTCAGATGTTCTTTAACAAGCTGCAGCATCTTGTGCCTTATTCAAAGAATGGTATTGCCAGTGTTCCTTCATTTTTCCTCTGATTATTTCAGCGTGTTTGAGCAAAACTGTGCAATGGTGATGCTCTGGGAATGCTCTGGGGAGCTCCCCAAGGGCACATACAACATTGCACACTATTAGATATATTCAATTCTTTGTTATCTAGAGAGGGAAGCAGGAAATTAAGGTAGGCATCTGGGCTAAACATGTGATGTTAGAAAGTGTGAAGTGAAAGGAATTTTTCCACAAGAAGGATAAATTCCTGATTTACCTTCTCTGAATCCTGACTGCTTACCACAGCCTTGGTCTCTGTGAATTATCTCCACCCCTGAGAAGACGTCCAGCCGTTGGGCAGGAGCAGATACCACTAATGTTCAGTCATTGGGGTCTGGTTCCCCAGGGGCAGCACAGATTGCTCACTTTTAGCATAATAGCAAACAGTGGAATTGGGATTACAGAAACTGGAAAAGATGAAGCTGTCAAGATCCAGCTTCAGGCAAGGTAAAAGAGAATTTAGAGCTTGAAGTTAAAACTTGAAGCTTGAAGATTATCCTTTCCAAATAAGGACATGAGAATGAAGTGGACATCTGTATAAAAATAATCAGTGTTAACAAGGGTCTCCCATACCTTGACTTCAGATGTGATTTTCTGCAGAAGCTGGTCTACAATCTTGCGTTCCAGATGTTCTAGAAATCCATTTACCTTAACATCCTGATCACTGCTGACACTGCAGATGCAGATTATCTTATGCCAGAAAACTCTGAACAAAAATAGAAAAGGAAATAGAAAAAAAAAATCAGCTGAAATCAAACTATGCTTTCAGATCAATACATTCGCCACTGCAGCCAACATGACTGCCTAGCTATTTGAAGGGACGCATGCTCAAGTGCAAGGCTAACTCCGGGCCTCAGTCTCCTGATAAATGGAAGCTGTCTGGAGCCTTTGACACCCCATGAATATGAGAGGAAGGGTTGTATTCTAGCAGAACAGTCTGCAAATCTGCAAATCCTAGCTAACACATTCACCAGTCTGAAAGCAGACATTTAACTCTAGAAAAGCTCAGTGTGCAACTTCATTCCCAGTATGATTACAAAGAATTACATAAAAGACACTCATAAATTCTCCATCCTAGGTCCAGCATTAGCAGCATGCATGTACCACATACAAAATAGCAGAGCTTCCGTGTCAAGTAGAGCACCGTGCATGTGCTTGACTTGAGGCATTTTGCTGCCTCCAGACATCCCCATATAATCTCACACAGGAAAAACAGAAGCAACCTTGTTTTCTCCCTTGCAAGCACTACTGTAGTTGGCTGGCAGGTGCAAACAGCCTCCCCCACTGCTCCGTGCCTGATTGCTTCCTGCCTCCCTAGCAGCCCCACGGAAAGCTTGGCGTGTTCAGTAGGGTTTTGCACAGCAAAGTGCATGAGCCTCAGTGCTGCATTTATCAGGATTTCCTAGTAGGGGGGAATCAGAGGATGGAAGGAAGCCCCGTCATGCCACGTGGTGGTGTTGGCAACATCAGGAACGCATCCCCACTGCACCATGGTGAACGTGGTGGCTGTGAAGGAGCTCGCTGAGTGCAGCCAGGAGACCCATGATCAGACCCAGATGGAGGTGAGGTTGACCCCATGTCAGAGAGAGAGGAAGAGCAAGACAGCAGAAAACCCATTTCACTTCATGTGCCACGAGGGTCTCTTTGCTGACCTGAGAATGCAGCAGTTCTCAAGGACTCGTAGGCTGCTGCTGATCAGCCAGTCATTGGGCTGCAGAAATCTTCTTACTTCATTTTCATAGCTAAATTAAAACAGGGAGATATATTCTCAAGCTGGTGCTCTTTGTCATGTAGCTGACAGCAGCAGCCTGGCAGCAAATGGGAGAAACATTTCATGATTATCTGCTTTTTTACTGTGCAGAGTTTCACTCCAGGAGAGGATTTCTAGACTAGGACAAAGATAGTCCCTGTCCTGCCCCACTGGAGAGGAAGGACAGCTCAGTCACAGGATAGGGACATCCTTTGCAGTGCGTGGATCAGGAAGCAGGAGAATCATTTAATCACTGCTGCTGCAGGAACGTATTTTTTCCTGGAAGCAGCTGAGCTTTGTCTATAAGGCTGCTGAAGACTAAAAGCCTCAGTGAACATAAACAGCCCATAAAGTCTATGGATTGCTTCAGTCTCGCAGATGGTTCCTGGACGATTCTGTTTTATAGAGATTCCCTTCTCCTTATAATGTGAGAGGCAACGGATATTAAAATAAATTTGAAAATTATATTAAATAATTAAATAATATATTAACTTTATACATATAAATATATTTTTGAGTATATATAAAGTAGATTAGAGAGGTACAACAGGCTCCTGGCCCTCTCGGGGAGCCTGGAAGAACCACTGCACCCAGGAAGTGCACAGAGGGTAGGGAAAGCCAGTGTTTCTACTATGGGCACAGTTCCATTCCCGTAGTCCTCATTCAGGGCCTGATGCAAACCCTGATGAACTCAGGTGGGGTCCAAGCTCTTCTCATCCAGGAGCCAGGCCTGGCATTCGCCATCTGGCTGCAGTGCTTTCATGTTGCTTTTAAGGTCTGAGCAGCTCCAGAATAAACATCCCCCAAGGTTTAGCCTTCCAGACAGGCCTGGACCAACTTTGTCCCCGCAACTCTGCTCTGACAGCAGACGCTGAGAACTTGAAGAGCCGTGAAGATGCTGCTGTCCCTGCATTGCCAGCCACGCCACGCAAGAGGGGCAACAGCAGCTCCAGAGCCCCCAAGCGCTCGCCGGGATTTCTGTTTCCGAGCGCTGCCGACGTGCCCGGCAGGGAGGCCGCGTCTCTCCTACCTCTGGAGGAAGCCCAGGCTCTCCTGCAGGCACACGGCTCCCACGCGCTCCTGCAGGCTCTCGCCGACGCGCTGGGCAGCCTCTGTCTTCTCTGCTATCGCCTGCGCATTTCAAGACGCGAGAGTAGAACAGGCTGAAGTCATTTTCTCTTCCTGCAGTGAGCAGGAATACCTCCCACTCTGCTGCAAATCCCGCTCGCTTCTAAGGCAGTATTTTGGGTTTGAAACTTCTTTCATACATAAAGGATGTGGTGGGAGCCCCATCCACACCTGTGTGCTGCTGCTGCTTCCACTGCAGGGAACAGGGTGCAGAAATCAGGGAAAAGGGCCTCCCTAGCAGTGCTCCCTGCTAGCAACACCCAGCAGGGCTGCCCAGGCCTCGCAGAGATTTGCTGCACATTTCAGTGCCATGGTCTCACCCCAGACCCATTTGGTGCCTGCGGAAGGTGGGCTGGATCAGACAAAGCCACCCCATATTGGAGAGGCCCGAGCGGGTGGCAACTTCATGCCAGCCATTAGCTGCTCAGCAGAAAGAGAAGGTTGCGAGGGGCAGGGAGCCAGATGGCTGAGGGGAGCCAGATGGGCTGCGGGGCTGAGCTCGCCCGGCGCTCCAGGAAGCAACAGCCACGCACAGGGCGACTCCCATCGTGAATGGGTTTTTCCTGCTGCACGCAGGAGAGGTAAAAGCTCACCAAAAGGGACAGGAGAAAACTGCCCACTCAAAGGTATCAGGAAAGCCCAGCCGATGGGTTTCCGGATCAGTTGCTTTGTTCGCTTTCCAACTGATCTTTAGGTGTCAGCTTGAGAAAAGGGAGCTGGCAGTATTTTTGTAAGGAGTGTGTGATTATACAGGGGGTTGCTGCAAGCAGGGTGAACGGAGGGAGCAGTCGCCCAGGTCTGAGCTGTGCTGCAACGGGCGCTTCTCTGGCGCTGAAGGCACATCCTTGCACGGGAGGCTGGGCACCTGCACGGCGCAGGGCAACCGCAGCTGCATTTGCTGGCTGAAAATATGCTGAGACTTCCCAAAGAGCCACATGAAATCCCAAGGGTGAAACCCAACTTCAGCTGGAATCAGCTAATCTCGAGCTCAGTGTTTTGGGGTTAGTTTAGTTTTCCT
>JAVCKT010028641.1:0-12571 GCA_032273925.1 Rhynchotus rufescens
AATAAAATAAAATAAAATAAAATAAAATAAAATAAAATAAAATAAAATAAAATAAAATAAAATAAAATAAAACAAAATAAAATAAAATAAATGCTTTTCTAGAACTGAAGTTTCTTTTGAATTCTGTTAGCATGGTGAGAGATAGTACTTAAGGTTCTTCGGAAGATCTTTAAGGTTTTCAGAGTCTTAAAGCTTTTCAGAAGGAAAAGCCTTAAGCTTTTGGCACCATTTCAGGCCCTACCTCTGAGGTAAGAGCGAGACTCCCTGACTTTACATATAAGAGACACCATTCCCTTAGGGATGCTTTGGCTTCCTACGGCATGTACTGCAAGGCTGTCGCGGAGGCAGCTCCCACTCACAGGGGTTTCTTGGAAGCAGCAACACGGCAGCCCCAAACCTGTGTGTCCAGAGAGACAACATGCAGCTCCCTCGCCCAATAACCTCCCGGGAGCGCCTGGCAGGGCTCAGGTGAAGGGAATAGCAGGAGCTCGAGGGTTTGGATGCGCTGGATTGATACAGGCACGAACGCGATGGCTGCGGGGACTGTGGAGCGTCGCTTCTTTCCCTCCTTCCTATAGGCATTGATAGCAGCCTGCTATGGGCACGCAAATTAATGCTCGTGTCCGACTCCTAAGTAATAATTTAAACTCTTTCAGAAGAAGGATCATTTTAAAATAAAAAGAAGGAAAAGACACCCGAGAGCTGATGGTCCGATTCTAAAGGATAATGGTAATTTGGTCATTTCATTCTTGAAACCTGTGGAACAAGCTCTGCTTCTGGGAAAGGAGCCTCCAGTTTTCTCATGCTAGCTAAGCATCGTAACCCTGGGCATGCCACCAATGTCCAGATGTAAAGTGCTTAAAAGAAAACACAGATGTTAGTCAGGCATCGAAACCTTTCCTTTTGCTGCTCCTCTCAGCACGTGCAAGACCGAGAAATCGAACCTCGTTAGGCAACAGTGGTAACCCCACATAGGAGCTTTACAAATCCCAGTGCAGACCCCAATTTTGTTTTCCTCACAGAAACTTTTCACCGAGCCACGGCCGCCCAGGAAGGAAGGAGCCCAGAGGCGGCTGCCTCCCGCGTACGGGATCTTCCAATGGGTCCCTCTCCGCCCTCCCCAAGCTAACTGCTCCCAACGAAATGATCTTTGGCACATCCACATAAATTACTGCAGCACAGACATATCTGGACAGTAATTAATCACTTAGAATGCTCAATGTGTTGGGATATAAATTGAAAAAAAAAAAAAAAAAAAGTCGGGTTGTTAAAAAATGACAGATTTAAGCGCCATCTGGGCTCGGTGGTCACAGTGGCGCGAATTCCAAAGGAAGGCTTAACAGAGCATGATCCGAGAATCCCATCTGTTTTAGCTGAGATGAAACAAATAAATAAATAAACCCGCTTCCTCGCTTGCAAGGTTTTCCTGAGCTTCCCCATTTTTTGCCATGACAAAACCGAAGGTGCTACCTATTGACAATGCATATTGTGTCTTTGTGCACCATGTATCTTACTGCTGCATTATACATCAATAGAAGTATTTATACAGAGCTATCTCTAGATAGATGCAACACTTTGGGACAACATTCCCGGGCTGAGTATGTGAGTGTGCCTTGAGAATAACACAGTGAAGAATCCACATATACTTCTTTGTGGCTGCCCAATCTGACCTGGGGAAGTCGAAAGACCCTTTTGGATCCCTCCCTGGCCGGCCACTCGCCTGTGTTCAGCACTGTCTGCACATGAAATTCAACGTCCTTGTCCATGAGGAGACTTCCCTGGTTTGGTCCCCCCACGTCACCTCCCTCCAAGGGCAGAAGCCAAGAAAAGTCACCTGCAGCTAGTTACCCTTCAGGTTGTTTTCCCATAAAACTTGGCACGGAGCAGGCGAGTAAATAAATCCTTCAAAACCAACGCGGAGCAGAGATTATAAACAGCTCTGTCTAGGGAAGGGCTGAGTGAGGTTTCCAGTGTAGGGATGAACCTTAGCTTTGTTCGGGGAGAGCCCACAGGGGCTTCCAGATCCATCCCGAGCATTTCCACGGGCTGGAACGCAGGTCGGCGGCACCGCCGCGTGCCCCCGGGCCGTGGGGATGGCGCCGGGGCCTGGATGCACCACGTGCCCGTGCCCGGCTCCATGCAGGCCGCAGCCCGCACGGCGTGGTGCCTCTCTCAGCCCCACGGGGAGGCCGGTCAGGCTCTCTGCCCCCAAACCGCAGCGGTGTCCTGGCTCCCCACGCCGCCTGCCCCTCAGCAAGCGCGCCCGAGGGAGCAGGGCACCAGGAACCCCCATCCCGCCCAGCCACGTTCCTCCTGCCCCGAGGAGGAGCAGCCGGTGGCCATGGAGAGGGGCCATGGGCGCCTGTGGCCTCCCGGGAAGGCCCCGTGTTGGCAGAGCGGGTCGATCGTATCCCATCCATCCTGTGTGTCCGTGCAAACAGGCGTCCACCTCTGCCCACTGAATTGAAACTGAGCCCTCATTCCCACGGCGCCCGCCTCAAACACCTGGAAAAAGCACCACGGACCTATCGGCAGGGAATATTTTGGGGTGCTGCATGTCTAGAAAGGGCAAGCTACTAGTTTTAAGTGTAGATAAAAGACAGTGTCATGCTGAATAATATCACACCTTCTTTCAAATGGAGATATTTGTATCCTGGGAAATATTTTCTGGCACTAACTTCATTACAGCTTCAGCAGAACTCTGCAGCTGTAATGTGGAATACGTGTGTTCATGTTCCTCGTATATGCGTCTGCACTCACAACCTACCAGTTTGGGCACTGAGGTGTAGTTGTGCTTCAGTGTCAGCTTATGGTCCAAGGTACATCTCTACAACAAGATGATGTGCACCCAAATGCAGGAGAAAAGAGGTAACATAACTGGTAACTTATGGTTGCTTTGAAATGATATGCGCTAAACTTGCTCCTTTTTTCCTTGATTTGCTTTGTGGCTTCTGATTGAAATTTCCTACACATTATAAAGAAGTGAAAGAAAAAAGGGGGTAAATCTGACCTTTCTTCAACCACCTTCTTTCAGGAGGCACCTGGCAGGAATGCGAGCCCTGCAATCACAGCGGAGGTGAAGGCTGCTGGAAAACCTGCCCCTGCCGAGGCCGCCTGGTTGGGAAGGTCTCAGCACCTCCGATCCTCGGGCGAGAGGATCCCGAAAATTCAAGCAGATGGAGACTGCCTGGGACACCGTGCACATGTCGTGAAAGGACCGTTTACTCGACACCTACTCTTTCTGGAAGATGGTTAGAAATGCAACTTATTTGCAGAATTTTCCTGAACAAAAAAAAAAAAAAAAAAAAAAAAACCACTTTCTTAACAAACAAACACTGCGTCTGTTGCCAAATTCAGTAATAAACAGATAAAAGATCTGTTTATTTGCTCTGTAGTAGTTGCATAAAAAATGAACATACAACAGGATTTTTTTAATCTATAAATAAAGTAGCACTAGTTATAAAATTATCTCCTTTGCTCATTGCTTTTATAGACTTTAAGATGAACGCATCTCCTTTCTGTAGCATATCTAAGTGGTATAAAACCTCTGTGGTACACCTAAGGCTTTTATGATAAGTTAAATCAGTATAAAATTGTTGGATAGCCTATTAAATATAATACTTTCACAACACGTTAAAGAGAGAGATACTAAAAATAACATCAATTTGATCCCTCCATAAGAAAGCCTGGTTCTTTCACTGGTAAGGGGTATCTGTTGGTAAACTAGGAGCAGGTTTTATGTGTGGAAAACGGGTAGACGACTCCCTCTACCAGGAGGGCGCTTCTGTACCAGTGTGGTTAGACAATAATAAACTGAACGTAATGCTCATCACTAAACATCTTCTCCAGGACGGGAGAAGCAGCAGCCTTTCCGATGCCCTCATAGGAGCGAGAGGGAGCGGTGCTCAGCGTACACCGGAGCGATGGCAAACATCGGATCTGCGGGCTTTGTTTGGCTTGTGTGCTTCTCAAAACAAAAACTGCATGTAAAATGAAATCTTCTGTGGTTTTCCACTCTTTCAAAATCGCTGAGCAAACTGAGGTTAAAAAAATATGCTGCCGATGATGCCGATGCATGATTTATGAACACATAATTTCGCAAGACTAATAAAACAGTGGAATTAGTCTATAGGCATCCCCAAAGGCAGACAAGTGAGAGCAGCACAAATATAGATATATAGATCTAAAAAAAATACGTTGTGGAACTGACACTGTGCAGCAAAGCATCCAAGTCACCTCTCTGCATGGTGAGTTGCAGCGTGCGAAAGGGAGAGAGGCCGGAGAGGGGAAAACGGTGCTTCCTTTACGGAGCTGTTTGGGAGAAGAGCACGGGCTACTCGGGACGGTGCTTCCAAGCCTGGCTGCCTCAAAGACACTTAGGCTGTTCCAGTGACCCCTGTGTGGCTCTTCAGCTGGAAATGGAGCATCCCCTTGCTGCCTCCTTCGCAATCCAGCAGGAGAGGCTGCTCCGCGCCGGGCAGGGCGCCGCCGGGAAGCGGCTGCTCCGCCGGGAAGCGGCTGCTCCGCCGTGCCGGGGCCCGCAGCTGCCTCGCCAAGGGCAGCCCCCCGCGACGCGCGGTCCCGGGATCCCTCACGGAGCACGGAATGCGCGCCTGCCTCTCCGTGTCATTCGGGCTGGCGAGGAGCCGCGAATCCCTAGGGATCACCGGGCGCAAGGACCGAAAATGACCGAAAATATCATTACAGTGGCTCATGCAAACACATACGGCCGTTTTTCCTTCTGGGGAAATGCCTCTCATTTAAAATAATTTTTACAGCGGCAAACTAGCCCAGGACTATTGCATCCACCTGGAAAAAAACAGAGATGTCCTCAAACGGTCGCTGCAGGTTTAACCCGCAGACCCGGAGGGTGACGTTTCTGCAGGAGCAAACGGCGGCGCGGCGAGCAAAATAAAAGTCTTCTCGCGGCGACACCGGCATTCGCCGGCCCCGCTCCCAAAGGCAAACAAGGCCCAGAGCGGCCGAGCCGGGCTTTGATTCCCGAGCCGCCGGGGCGCGCGGAAAATCGGGCACAAAGGCGTTTCGGGCGCCGGCCCGTTGGCGCAACGGCAGCGCCACAAAAGTTATGAAGATTAATAGAAACCTCGCCCCAAATACATCTCGGGGGAACAAAAAGGGCTTTGTGGCCGCCCTGAAAAGGACCATAAAAGTAAACGGCGACCTCGGAAGAGCCTTTTAAACTGACAAAACAGCAAGGCAGAGGTCAGGGAGCCAGGCGGGTCAAGGGGAAAAAAAAAAAAGGAACGAAGAAAAAAAAGGGGGAAAAAGAAGAAAACGAAAAAAAATGAGGAAAAAATGAGGAAAAGAGGGGGAAAATAAAAAGAAGGGGGAAAAAGGAAAAAGAGAAGTCTGTATTTTTTCTTTCGGTGTGGGGCCCGGCGCGCGGGCCCGCAGCTCTGCCCCGCGCACACACTTGAGCCGCCTTCTGTCTGCACAAAACTTTAGTTTGCTGATTGGGGCCGAAACAAAAGGCGGCCAGCGGGGCGCGGGCTGCAAGGGGGCAGGGAAGGCGGCCGCGCTATTGTGCTCCCGAGGTAGCCACAAGCTGTTAATTCCATTTTAACATTGTTAATAAGACTGTTAACACATCTGACTTTGTTTCGGGGACTGGGGGAAAAAACATCAACAAACTATTAAAGAAGGGGGGAAAAAAGGGGGAAAAAGAAAAAAAAAAAAAAGAAAGGCAAGGGAAAAGAAGACGCGGCCGCTGCCGCGGGTGTAAAATCGGATCCATCCGGAGAGCGGCAAGCGGCGGGATGTTCGGACTCGTGCTTGCTCGGCTCTTGCACCAGGAAAGGGGGGCAAAACCCAGGCTTAGGAGTGGGGCCACCCCCGTTTCACCCCTCGTCCTGGCCCGTTTGGCTCGTGGCCTTTCCTGGGCTCCGCTCGAGAGCCGCTGGGCGGCCGATTTTCTTTTCCTGTTGCTTTTTCCCTCTTTTTCCCGCGGCGCTGGGGAGGCGGCGGCGGCGCCCCCGCGCACACCTCCGCTCCTTCCCGCTCGCCCACATGCACACACACAAACAAATGTGCAGATTTAATCAGCGAGGAATGTTTTAAATGAATAATTGGGTCTGACAGATTTATTGCAGTTAATTTTGCAATAGAATGGAAAAATGTTTGGATCGCAGCCTTTAAAGTATTAGGAAAACAATTAATCCATCACATAACGGAAATTCCTGTATTACACCCTCATGTCCAATTAAATAATGTCAAGCAATTTTACTCGGCGAAATGCTGAGAGCCGAGGCTCCGAGCGCTGGGGGAGCACACTGGGATTTTTCAGGAGCCTCTCTGAAAAATAGGACTTCAGGTTAAAATCAGGAGCTGCAATGTGAGACATTTCATTTTGCTTCATTTTGAGGAGGGGGGTTAATAGGAAGAAATTTGGCAAGGAGGAAGAAGCAAACGAGGACTCCTGGGAAAAAGCAGATGAGGATTCCTTAAAAACACTGATTTCCCTTAGTCTTCCTTGCACTGGGAATGGTGTCGTGACAAGGCAAAAACCAGGAGCGTGAGGACGAGGAGCGTGCAACTGCGGAGAATACTTAGGATTAGGTGTGATCTGATCAGGTCTGATCCCGGGCGCTCACCGGGCTCAGTTTCCGCAGTTTGGAGCGCTGCGGATACGTGGGATACGTGGGATCAAGCCGGGACTTGAGGAACAAACGGCAGCAAGCGCCGGGCGCGGGTTTTGCTCGGGCTTTGTTTGCAGCCCGGAGCTGCTAATGCTGTAAAATCGCTCCATGTCACACTCCGTCTCCCCCGCATCACACACAAGTCAAGAAAAAAGAGAACAGGAGGCGGGCGACGCGCGGGATCTCCCTTCCCGCCAGCGGCATCGGCGGCCCCTGCCCTGCTCCGTGTCTGTGGGCGGCGCGTGGGGCGCTCCGGCCGCTGCTCCGGCACCGGGAATGCTGTGGGGCGGCGGACACAGGTCGCCCTGGCTCCCAAATGATCCGGAGGAGCGGGACGAGGCGCTGCCGGACACGGCGAGCGGCTCCGCGGGCGCTGGAGGCCTCGTGCCACCCGCGCCAGGGCCTTCCCGATCCCGCCGATCCCGCCGCTCCTCCCGTTGCCATAGCGACGCCTCCGCTCTGCCCCTCGCCGTGTCCCTGTCCCTTCCAACAGCCCCTGGGTCCCTTCCCGGCCTCCGGGCACCCTGGGCAGCGCTCCCCACGGGCCGTCCCCGCCGCTGCTCCCATGCCCGCCCGCCATGGATGGATCCCGGGAAGGGCCCAGCCTGCAAGGACGTGCTCCCAGGAGGCCTCGCGCCGCGGGGAGCCCGCGCGTTTCTCCATGGGCTCCGGCGCGCGGCTCCAGGAGCGTGTCACAGGTCGGCACGCGGCCGGCGAGGGCTCCGCCGGCCCCAACACGGCTCCGTCGCGCTCGCGGAGCCTCGCGCCCCTCCGAACGCTCAGGCGGCCCTAGCACCATCCCGCTGCTCCTCGGCTCTCTCCCACCGCCTCGCAGGCACCGGGAAAGCCGGTGTTTCCCATTAAACAGGCGGGATTCACCTGGCAAACCGTGCAGCACCACAACGGCCAGCGGGACGTGACGGACAAATGCCCAGGGAAGGCTCAAGCCGCTCGCCCTGGGCATAGGCACCGGGACCCGAGCTGGGCAGCGGGGCCAAGGGCTTCGTTTTAATTTATTTTTTTTCCCTTTTTTTTCCTATTTAACCTCTCCATGCATTTCAATAAGCGCAGCAAAACAATGCCTGGCTTTCAAAAGTTGCAAATTGGGGCAAATACATTGCAAAGGGACAACGCGGGGCCCCGGATAGCCCACAACATTGCCGCCTCTTAGAAAGTATTGAGCTTTTTCCTTCAGCAAAATAACGGGGGGAAATGACAATCCTAGCGGGAATGTGGTCCCGCATTGGAGAGACGCTGTGTGCACGACGCATGCGAGAAACTTCACAGGGAATAAAATCAACCTGTTCAACTCCAGATTTTTCAGATGAACAAATAGCTTTTTAGAGCCTCCTTGCTCCATTGGCACAGCCGGGAAAACAGTGTTACTGCTTATGTTTAATTTGACCCGTTACATTGGGCCAAACGGAAATATTTAGTGTCTTTGCTCAGGATTGCGTGAAAACACCTAGGAAAACATACACCTGCAATGACAGCTGAAGGGAAACGTTGCCTTTTTGCTTTGACCAGTGGCATTTTCTTATTTTTAACGTGTGCATCACCGTGACCGTCCCTGTCCTAAGCGGCAGGTGACGCTTCCCTCATGGAAAAACATGGGAAACATGGAAAAACATGGGAAAACAAGCCAGCAGGCCACCCTGGCCAGCCAGCCCTTTGGGATGCCCTTCCGCGTGTGATGTGTCCGTGCAGGAGCGCTTCCCTCTGCTGCGAAGGGCAGCGGGAGCCGGCGCCTCTGGAGTGCGGGCTGTGCGCTCGGGAAGTGGGAAGCAGGAAGCGGGGAGCGGGAAGCGGGAACCCCCTGCGTGCTCCGAACCCAAACCAGAGCCTTTAGTGACACCCACCGTTGCGAGAACAAAATGCATCCATGGGGCTGCGGCTGCAATAAAAGCCTGGAGGCCGCGGCTCCGCACATGGGGCTGTGGGCGCGCAGGGGTGCGCGTGGGCACCGCACGGGATGCGGCTGGGATGGGGCAGGAATGGGGTAGGGATGGGGCAGGGATGGAATACAGATGGATGAGCGATGCAGGCAGGGATGCAGGCAGGGATGGAACAGAGATGGGACAGGGAGGGAGCAGGGATGGGGCAGGGAGGGAAAAGTGATGGGGCAGGGATGGACCAGGGATGGGGCAGGGATGGAACAGGAATGGGGCAGATATGGAACAGGGATGGGGCAAGGATAGCATAGAGATGCAGACAGGGATGGGACAGGGATAGCATAGAGATGCAGACAGGGATGGGGCAGGGATGCAAACAGGGATGCAGACAGGAATGGGGCAAGGATACAGACAGGAATGGGGCAGGGAAGAGGCAGGGATGCAGACAAGAATGGGGCAGGGATGCAGACAGGAATGGGGCAGGGATGCAAACAGGGATAGGGAAGGGATGGAGCAGGGCTACTGACAGGAATGGGGCAGGGAAGGAGCAGACAGGCCACGTAGGAGATCCCAGTTTTCCTCTCCACCTTTAGCCCCTGACAACTGCCCCTTCCCGGCTGTGGGGCCAGGGCCATGACCACCCGGAGGAGGAGCTGTCCCTGCTCCCAGCACCACTCCCGTTTTGTCAGCTCGCTAATGAAGCTGTTCCCGGGAAAAGCGGGAGCGGGCGCGCGGGGAGGGCGGCGTGCCGGCAGCTCCCTGCCCCATCTGCTTCCGCCTCCTGGGACAAGAAAGAGCGGGAAATGTCTGCGGCAGAGGCTCCTCCCTGGGCCCCCCAATGAACCTGCGGGGCGCAAGGGTCCTGCAAGCCGAGATCCGGGGAGCCCTTCCCTGCCCAGGAACGGCCGCGCCGGGAATGCGGGTGCGGATGCTCTGACGGCAGCTCCCCAGCACCCGCTCCGTGTACGAGCAGCTACCGGAGGCTTCGCTCCTGCCTCGGGCCGGCTCCCCATGGAAGCCTCGGGCCGGCTCCGTCTCCGTCTCTCCGGCTCCTCGGGCCGGCTCCGCCACGCAACACTCGCCTCCGCCTGCTCGGCATTCCCGTCTGCACGCAGGCCTCTCTATCCCCAAACAGGCCCTTCCCAAGCCGGGAAAGCACTGAAACCTGCCAGGGAGAGGGAGGCAGGGAGGGAAGGAGAGATGGGAGAACCAGGGGCTGTGCGGGGGATGTGGGGTGGGATGGCAGCAGCCGGCAGTGGGAGGAATGTGCCCGGGAAGCGCCGGGAAGCGGCTCCCGGCTCCCGCACCGTACCCAGCACACGGACACGGCGCCCAGGCAGCTGCGGGGGCCGGCGCGCAGGGCACCTGCGGGCACCGGGATTTCCAGGGCCGCTCCACACGCGGGAAAGGCACCTGGCAGGACTTTCAGAAGCCACTGGGCAAGGCAGGCACCTAAATCCCACCGATTCCAGCGCCTTTTAGAGAAATCACCCTGCATTTCCTATCTGGGACTCGTGCATTTAGCATCCCTCATTCCCAGCTCTTCCCTTTGCCTGCTGCAAAGGGAACGGGGATTTTGGGCACACAGGGAGCATCACTGCAGGCCTCCTGTGAGCTCCGGCCTCTCCCTTGACATTTCTTTGGAAAACTCTCAGCAAAGTGCCGTGCAGGGGAGCGCCAGACGTTTTCCCACTTTAAATACTGAAGTTGCAGATGCCTCCCGATTGCTGAGGAACTTTTAAAATCCAGAGGAAAACTAAAAACCTTGACCAACAATATGGTGAAGAGTGGGATTTTGGGAAGGGTTCTTCAGAAGACTCTGTGTCTGAAGGATTTTACACAGCATTGTGTTTTCCCCGGGCCTCGTTTTGCTCCATACAGCTGTGTTTTCACAGATGCAAACCCATGTGTCTCCAGCAAAAGGTCCACCCTTCCCCTCAGAAGCGAGCGGAGATCAAAGGTCCAAGGACAGAAACGCAGGATCCTTTTCCCTTTGGAGTAGGCCTTTATTTTCCGCGGTGGCTCCCAACCCGACCTGCCATCTGCTCTCCTCATGCGGCGCTCGGGCCGGGCCGGCGGCGGGAGCGCGGAGCCGCTCCGGGAGCCCTGGCACAGGCTGCCCAGGGAGGCTGTGGAGTCTCCTTCTCTGGAGATCGTCCCAACCCGCCTGGATGCCGCCCTGTGCCCCGTGCTCTGGGTGTCCTTGCTGGAGCAGGGGGACTGGACTGGATGGTCTCTAGGAGTTACTCTGATCCCACGTGAGTAAATAGGATCCAGCCAGATTAGCAACAGCTCTCACCACCTTTCGGGCCAGTTTCAGCCTTGCAGTGAAGCAATGTTTAAGGCGCCAGAGCGGAGGCCAGTGCAATTCCGAGCGTACAGCATGTACAGCCACCCCTCTGCATCACAGTCGATTGCTTCATTTTGTCTATCGGATTTAACTCAAGGTTAATACTTGAGATACTGGGGCTAAACATATCACCTTTTCAGCAACATGCTCCTATTTCTCACAGCCAGATAAAGCGTGAGGAAAGACCAGGTGCCGCAGCACGAGCAGGAGCCGAGCCCGCTGTGCTCGCAGCCTGTCTGCAGACAGGGGCTGGAGCTGCCTCGGGCCGTGCTGGAGCTCACCTGGCCACGGGGTGTGCGGGGGCACCCCTATTGCTACCGTTACCCTTAGCCATGGTAGCCCAGCTAACACAATTAATGAAACACATGGGATTTATAGACACTGTGTGCCCGGCTCCTGCGGTCCGCTGGGCCTCGGTGCTGGGCACAGATCCAGCCTTAGCTTGGTGGGAACATGAAATGACAGAGGAGGCAGAGAGGGGAACAAGCCGTGTGTTCAAGAGAAGCGTTCAAGAAACCCCCTCCGGTTTCCTGGGTTTTGTAGATTTGAGTTTATCTTTTCCGTTCCTTAGCAACCTTATTTGTTTTCACTTAGTACTTGCTGTGCTTGACGGTGATGGGTTTCCTTCCCCCACTAACCTGGTTGCAGCTGGGCAGGGTTAGGAGAGAGTCTGTCTGCAGAGAGGGAAGTTTAGCAGAAGAGACAGGTATAGCACAGACTGCAGGCAGGACAGAGTGCTGAGAGGACCCAGGTTTATCCCCAGAGGTTGTCAAGCACAGGCAGGGTAAGGAAACCAGAGCGGGGTTGTGTTACAGAGGCATTTTAAATATTAAAGAGAAAGTAGTGGAAAGTGTTAGCTGTGCACAGTACAGGTTGACACGTGTGATGCGTGCAGAATGCGGTGCAGACAGTTCTGTCACCAGTGCAGTTTATCTCCTCTTGAAACCTGCTAAGCTACCTCTGCCAGTGCTGACATACCTCAGATGCAATCAAAAGACATCGCTGAGAAATAGGTCAGTTGTACCAGAAGTCAGGTTTCCTAAAAATACACGAGCAAGAGGAGACACGCAGTTCCTGAATGCAAAACCTTTAGAGGGCTGCCTTCTTAAACAGGTTAGTATTTCACAGTGAGAGACAGGGCTGACACGTGCAGGAGGACCTTTAGTGCAGTGCATCTGTGCAGGACATGAGGGGAAGAGCTGGCAAAGGTGCCTTGGGAGGAGGTGGGATTGCTGGGAGACCTTCTGCAGGAGGTCGGGAATTGGTTATTTCGGAGATGACAGTAACAGGTGGGCATCAGTGCTGGGGGAGCCAAGAAATGGGGATTGGGGGTCAGGGGGGAAATACAGGTAGTTTTGGACTGAGTCAAATCCTATGCAACACAAGAATCACCTACTTTATGACTTTCTTCATCAGCATAGCTCTGTTGTGCTCACTGGCTGCTCTAAGTTTAGGCCTGTTTAGCCTGGAGAAGAGAAGATTGAGAGGAAATCTGGTTAATATGTGTAAGTTCATGAAGGAGGAATGTAGGGAGGCCAATGACAGGACATTGACTCTGTCGTGGCCAGTGACAGGACAAGGGGCAATGGGTGTAAGTTGAAACACAGGCAGCTCCATCTCCATGTGAGGAGGAACTTCTTCCCTGTGAGGGTGCCAGAGCCCTGGCACAGGCT